>JAQZBX010056476.1:7500-18181 GCA_029593785.1 Cabassous unicinctus
ATTCATTGTTGCATGTGTCTGTATTTCATTCTTTTTCTTTTTCTGGGGCAAATACCCCATTGAGTGAGTGGGCCACAATATATTTCTACATTTTCCTGTTGATGGATGTTTGGATTTCCTCCAGCTTTGGCTATTGCCAACAGAGATTCTGTGAACACTCAGGCATGCATGTTTTGACACGTGTACAAAGCTTTATTCTAAGACATTCATCCAGAAATGAATGGCTGAAAGCTCTGTGATTATAGCTGATAGATTATGCAAAATAGAATCCCAAAGAGGTTGCATTAATTTGCACATCCACAATCATTGTTTAAATAGATCCACATTCTTCACGATGCTTGATATTTTCAGAATGTTTAAACTTTTGCCAATCACATGGTAATCACATGTCGATATTAGAATGGCCTTAAAATTTGTGTTTCCCTGAGAACTAAAGAAATTGATCATCATTTCAAATGTTTTGGGATCCATCTCTTGAATCGATGCCTCCTCATGAATTCCATCAATTTTTCTAATGGGTTGTTTGTCTTTCCTATAGATTTGCAGTTATGTATATGTATGTTCTGCATATAATCCTTTGCATCCTTTGTTCAATAGATTTTTTGCAAAGCTCTTCCTCCAGGGCCAGTCCTCCTTTTTCATTTTATTCATGGACTCTTTCGACAAACAGAAGTTTTAAACTATAATGCATCTTCTTTAATGGTTAATATTTTGTTTCTTTCTAAAACAATTCCTTGGGACTCAAGGGTCAGAAAGATAGTTTTCTTATATTTCCTTCCAAAAGATTAAAGGTTTGCTTTCCCCATTTAACTTCAATCCATCTGGAATTGTGTGCATGTGTGTCCATATGGTTTTTATTTTCTCCATATGGAAAGCCAGTGGTCCCAGCACCATTTATTGAATTGTCCTCATTTGCTCACTAACCAGTAATTTCACCTGTGTAGTGTTTCATAGCTCACACTGGCCCAATAGTTTCCCATGGCCATCCCCCAGGCCCCTTGGCCTGAGCCCATGGACGTGCCTGAGGCAGGCCAGAGGGAAAGGGATTTAATGTCTCTAAAGACAGACAAGGGTTGTTGGGTGAGTACTCCAGCTCCTCCACCCCAAAGCAGGGATAACTCTGGGGCATACTCTTCACAGGTCTAGGAGCTCTCAGCAGGGCTGAGCCCCAGTTATCTACAGTGGTTAGCTGTGTGATAAGCATCCTTCCCTGAATCATTTCCTCACTTTCCCGTTGGTGCATCCTCGCTTACCACCCGAGGAAACTCCTCACTAGAGTTTTGTACCAAGGTCTGCTTCTGAGGGAACTCAGTCTAAAGTAAACAGAAATACACACCCACACACACAAACACACTCCTTCTCTCCGTCCCTCCCTCCCTTCCTTCCTGTTGTTTTAGGCCATACAGCTTGTGGTACTTTGTTATGGCATCTCTTAGGAAACTAAGACAATATGAATGTCAAATATGTTCAATGGCTCTTTGGTTGTCCCTTCCTTCCTCCCTCCCTCCCTCCCTCTCTTCACAGTGTCCATCTTTGTAAATAAAGTTTTATTGGAACACAGTCATGCTTTTTCCTTTCCATGACATCTGTTGCTGTTTTCACTCTGGAACAACAAGGCTGAGCAGTTGTGGCAGAGACCATCTGGCTTCCAAAGACCAAAGTAATTACTATTAATTCTTTTGCAAAAGAAATGTTTATTGACCCTGGGTCTATTTTATTGATTTCTAATATTACACAGTTTGTCATCTTCTTTTGACTTCTCTAAAAGTTTGTTTGTTGTTTTTGTCTGCTTTCTTATTTGGGCTCTCAGTCATTACTTTTCAACCCACATTCATCTATTTTGGTGGGGGATATTTTCATTATAATTTAATCCATAATGACATAATTTCCATTATTATTTCTTCTCTGATCCATGAATGACTTAAAAAGTATATTTATTTAATTTCAATCTTTCTGTTGGGCATCTCCATGAAACTTTTTAAAGATATCCACAATTCTATCTTTAATATTTAGAAATTTAGTTATTTTTCTTTGTTTCTCTTAGTAATTCCTCACTTGCTCTAACAGTTTTGTATTATTTATGAATTCCAAAAATAGATATTAGATTATGCTTGTAAACTGGTCTGTTCCTCTGGGTGTGAGTACGTTATGATTAGGGCTTTGATTGGGCCACATCAGTAGGACGTTGAGTCACCACCCCTTGGTACTTTGTTATGGCATCTCTTAGGAAACTAAGACAATATGGATGTGAAATATGTTCAATGACTCATTGGAAAAAAGAGTTTTAATTGTTTCTATTGGTTGTGCTGATATTCTTCTCTCTCTAGACCCCCTTCTCCCACCCTTATTTCAAGTGGTAGTCCAATTTAACATTGAGGAACTTTCACCTGTGATTAGACCTGAGAACCCATAGAAGTTAAGTACCTAAGTTCTAGGGTCTAGGAAGGAAGTTTCAGTATCATTGCAATGACAAACCAAGGTCACACCTGGAGAGACTCAGGGTTTGGACATAAACAGTGTCTGAGAAATAATATCTTCCAGCAGCCACCAAGGTAAGTTCCAGAGCGCCCTGTTGCCCACACACAAGCATAACTCTAGCCCACACTCTCCTCCCTCTTCTTGGCTTCTACTGGCTCTACTGGCATTGATTTCTCCATAGAGCTTATACTTTTAATTTATTTAGTGTGATGCTTAGATTGTTCTTTTATTGTTGCATGTGCAAGTCTGATTTTCCTTAACAGTATAATAAGGACATGAGAAAAGATGGTGTTGACTTGGACAAGTCAATCAATCTCACGCTTGGTCTACCACAAAGGGTTAGTGTGACACTTGAGTTAGATAATGCATATTAAAAAAAAAAAATACTCCATAAACTCATAAAGGATTATGTCTTAGTTTGCCAGGGCTACTATGACAAATGCCACACACTGGTTGGCTGAACTAAGAGGAATTTATTGTCTCATGGTGTTGGAGGTTATAAGTCCAAACTCAAGGTCTCGACAGGCTAAACTTTCTCCCAGCATCTGCAGTCTTCTGGTCTGGCTAGCCACAATCCTTGGGGCTCCTTGTTTTTCATCTCTGCCTCATCACATGGCTTCTCCTTCTGGCTTCTACTTCTCTTGCTCTGTTGTTTGTCCGAATTTCCTCTCCTTAGAAGGACTTATCAAGGTCACCTTCATTTAATTTGGTTCCAGCTAAATTGGATCTTTGAAGATCCTATTCACAAATGAGTCCACACCTTAACTACTAATTGTATCTTCAAAGGTCTTATTTGCAAATGGGTTCACTCCCACAGGAAAACGCATCAACACTTGAACATGTCTTTTGTGGGGGATGTGATTCAACCCCCAAGAGATTATAATAAAAGTTACAACTTCTTTTCCACTTTTTAGTCATTTCCATTCTTTTTTTATTTTCCAGACTGGTTAAATAGTTTATGATTTGAGGGCTTTAAATGGTTGGCTGCTTTTTTATATTTCTTAGTAATCATTAAAAGGAAACATTCAGTTTTCTAAATAATAATATCCATTATTCTCAATATTTCATAAAATAAAGATTGGTATAAAATTGAAAAGGCAAGGTTAAAAAAAAATCTCGGAATAAATGATGGTCTTTCTCCAAAGATCAACAGGCAACACTGTCCTTATAAGTATTGGTAAATAGGTTGTTAGGTTGATAGATAGTTAGATAGATGCATTTATTATTCTTACTTTGTCTAAGATCAGTGAAGTCATTATCTCAGGCAGTCCCAGTCCAAAGTAGGAGCTGATGTTTTGTGTGTCAAAACTGCACTTAGAATAATTTAGGGCATGGAAGATATATTCAATAAATATTTTAATTGATTAGATTTAATTGGGTAGATTAGATTGGGTTACACAGAGTATCAGTAGGATAAAAAAGAAAAAAAAAACAATATCATTTTATATAAGATGGAAGTACTGGGCAATGGAATTCATTAGGCAGCCCTCTATACCTAGAATGGATAATCTAAACTCAATATGTGTTCAGAAAGACACAAAATACTAGATACAAATCTGAATTACTCTGCGGAGCTTAAGCCTTACTAGTTCAACATATTCTTGTTTTTGAAGGAGTCACGTGATATGGCAAGACTAAGCCACATGCACACTAGAGTTACATATTTTGTATGCTCATAGACACCTAAAAAATCACAATTCTAAGAAGAGGCTTGCAGATTCACAGCCAAGAGGCAGGCCAGAGCAAATGAAGATCTGGAGAACTTGGAGAGAATCCAGAGAGAAATGGAAAATGATGAAAGCCTTAGCAAAAGGCTGCCAAAGTATGTAAAAAGGAAAAAAAAAAAAAAAAAAAAAAAAAAACCTTAGGAGGAAATGGAAGTGATTAAAGTGAACCCCTGTACTCCATTTCTGAGTGATTGAGTTGAGTCCAGCATAGCTGGCCATATCATGGCAAATTAAAAAAAAAAAGTCTTAGCAGCTCAGTCAACGACTCTTGGCAACAATCCCACAGAAAGCTCAGGACGTGATTTACTGACTATTACCAGCTGTTCTTGAGTTGATCAAGGTTTGTACCAGGGTGGTGACAGCAGAGAAGAATGGACAGGTCAAGAAACATAAACAGGACACAACCAAGTTGGTGACTTACAGCTGGTAGGAAGGGGATGGTGGAGGCGGAAACAGAGTGAATAACATCTTATTTGGGGAAGAGAACTGAGAGCTCCATTTCAAAATGTCTAGAGATAGGGCAGCTTTTGGTGTAGGGGAAGCTGCTTGGGGAGTCAAAATGAAGTAATGTCATGTTAGATTCAGGAACAATGGCACTCTGGTTGGAAACACCCAATGGCAACTTCGATATTGGAGCTCAATATGGAAGTCAGGATGATTTCAGAAAAAAAAAAACCGAACCATGAATGTAAATTAGCACTCCCCCAAACTGTGTTTTGTAAAAAAGTGGTTCTCTGAGATATTAATAGATGCTCTGAAAAAATAAAAACAAAAAGGAAAGATAAAATGTTCTGTAGTCAAATAAAGTTGGAAAACGCTGGGTAGCTCTTGTTACCAATATTAAAATAAACATAAATTTACCATATGACCCAGCCATTCCATACGTAGGTATATACCCAAAAGAATTGAAAATAGGAATGCAAACGGATACTTGTACACCAATATTCATAACAGCATTATTCAAAATAGCCAAAAGGTAGAAAGAATCCAAGTGTCCATCACTGAATGAATGCATAAACAAAATGTGGCCTATCTGTACAATGGAATACTATTCATCTTTGAGAGGGGATGAATTTCTGATGCATGCAACAACATGGATAAACCTCAAAATCATTTTGCTTTGTAAAAGAAGCCAGACACAAAATGACATATATTGTGTCATTTCATTTATATGACATAGCTAGAATAATCAGACTTAGAAAAAAATTTGAGCCATTAATGTAAATCAGCATTTCCCCAAACTGTGTTTTGCAAAAGAGTGGTTATCTAAGATATTAATAAGTGCTCTGAAAAAAATAACAATACAAATAAAATAATAAGAAAAAATAGTAATAAGAGACAGAAAGACTAGAGGTTACCAGGGGTGGGGTGGGGAGAAAGAAAGGAGAGTTTTGGCATTGTGGATGCAGCGTTTTGTTTTGGGTGATGGATAAGATTTGGTAATGGATGGTGGTGATGGTAACACAGCCTTATGGATGCAATTAATGCCACTGAACTATACACTTGTAAATGGTTAAACAGGGAAATTTTGTGTTCTAGTTATGTTACCACTATAAAAAGAGAAAGAAAGGAAAGTGTTCACCTGCCTAGTGAAGGCATGGGAGACGATGTGGGAGTTGGGGTACTTTTGCTCTTTTCTTAGCCTCCCGCTCCTCTTCAGTGATACCCAATGGGATCAAGGAGCCTGTTTGTAAGATGCTGGCGAAGTGGACAAAGGAAGACCAGGGAGCTGGTTGAGACCTCTGAAGACAAGTTTATTTTGAGACATGGAAGCAGAGGGTGGGGGGCAGGTTTGGGCAATCAAGGAGCAGGAGGCTGGAAGGCACTGATGGATGCAGAGTAGAGGCCACATCTGCAGGGGACGTTCCAGACCAGCTTGGAGCCATCCATGGCTGCCTCTCCACCACAATGATGTCACCAGGTCTTTGAAGCAGGGCCCAGCAGTGACTCAGGGGCTCCCTCTGGGCTCGCTCCCTTTTATTGACCCTGGAACACCCATCTGCCCTCGACAGAGGAGGTATTTGGGTCCAGCTTATTGGTCTGTGACCCCATTTTCACCCATGCCCATGTCTTGGGTTCTCCCTGGTAGCTTGGGCAAACCCTGTTCTCTGACATCTGAGCTCACCTGCATCCTCTAGAACCTCAACTGTCCAGAAGTCACCTCCCATGTCGCCAGAACCCACTGTCCAAGAGGCACGCTGCCGTCCGGACGTGATGAGGGAAACCCTGGTGGAGAAAGAAGATGCCCCAAATGGCCGAAGTGTGCAGCCTCACTCATCACCTTTCCTTTTCCAAACTCTGAACACCTGTGAATCCACTACAGAAAATCCACCCTGGACCAGCAACATCCAATCCCAACATTATGCTCTGAGCCTCAAGATATATTTACGTAGACCTACTAAATGCACCCCTTCTGCCAACAGGGGTTTTGTTTTCCAAGCACAGCTGTAACAGAATACCACCAAATGGTTGTCATAAAACTAGAGAGATTTATTGTCTCACAGCTCTGGAGGCCAGGAGTCTGAAATCAAGGTGTTGGGGATTGACTTGTGTCTCCCACAAGATGTGTTCAAGTCCTACCCCAATTCCAAGGAGGTGTGAACACCTCTGTAAATGGGGTTTTCAAATCCCAATGGCCAGTCCTGTGCTGTGGATTATTTTAGATAACACCAAATAATGGATCAGGGTATGTCTTAATCCAACATGACAAGAGTCCTTGTAAGGAGAGGAAATTTAGACAGAGACACAGACGATGGAGCAGGAGTTGGAGACACTGGAGGAGACAGAAGGAGACAAACCATCATGTGATGGAGGCAGAGATGAAAGAAACCACTACTAACAGAATGCTGCAAACTTCAGAGAAAACATGGACTGCCAACTTTTTGTCTCCAAAACTGTGAGGCAAATACATTCCTATTGTTTCAGGCAACCAGTTGGTGGTATTTGTTATAGCATCTCTGGCAAACTGAGACGCAAAGTGTCGGGAAGTCCCTGCTTGCGTGCTGCAGCTTCTGGCGGCTGCCTCCCTTCAATCTCTACCTCCCAGATCACATTGCCTTCTCCTCTTTTGTCTTTGTCAAATCTCCCTTCATCTTTCTCTTATGAGGACACTTGTCAATGGATTTTGTGTACACCAGATAATCCAGGATGGGTTTTACTTCAACATCCTTTCACTTTGTTGCATCTGCAAAGACCCCTTTTCCAGATAAGCTAACATTCACTAGTTTGATGTAGATATATCTTTTTCAACCCATTACGGCATATAAAAGTGAAAAGAGGAACATATTGAAAACAGTATTAATAAGGATTTGCGTGTAGCTCATTTATTCTCTGTACTGAACCTCTTCTGAGAAACTTATAAATTCTCAAGTATGAAATGCCTAAAGCAAGACTGTAGATTGCCTTTCTGCATGCAAAGCATGAGTTAGTTTTTACAAATGTGATTTTGCAGGTCACAGGGTATTTCTAGGAGCTAAATCCCCAAACTTAAGTTGTACTTAAAAATTGCCTAAATATGCATTTTATTTTTTTAAGTGTGGATTTAGAGTCCACACTTAAAATGGAGGTTGTTACAAATATAGCAAGTATGAGATCTGGGAATGTGCACATTTCAAAAGACTTGATCCTACAGGATATTCTAAAAAGAGAATTTATTTTCTGATCCTGGGAGTTACTGGTTCCTCTCAACCATATCTGCAGATAAAAACACGACACCATTGATGCAAGATTATTCTTTGGGAAGCTGAATTGTAAAACCTTCTCCTGAGAGGGAATTTTTCATACACAACCATCCCTGAAGCATGGGGGAATATTAATGGAAATACTACTTATGCCATGTGAGAAGGATTTAAAACTCCAAGAGTCTTTGCTTAATGTAAATCTGGGAGAAGTTAGAAGACTCGTGACGTGTCAGCTGGCATTTGTAGTCCAGGAAGCAATGGTGGAAGAGTTTAGTTTGAGGAAAACAAGTTGTTGGATCTTTACCAGGGAACTTGGTTTAACGAGGATTGCCTTGTGCATCTGGAAAGCGTTTTCAGGTGTCCAAACCCTTTGGAATTCAAGTTTGCGGCCGGGAATGAGAGCATGTGGTTTTGAGGCTGAATCTCCGTCGCCCCTTGTTGAGGTGCTTCTGTTATTATGTAGTTAAAAGATGCTGAACAGATTTTCTATGTCCCCCCTCCCCCCACTTTTTTTACTGATTCATTAGCTAAATAAGTAGAATTGTCAGTGGAATTCTCTTAATACACTTAATCATAGGCATGATGAGTAAATGAAGAAGCAAATGCTTGTGGAGTGTCTTAATGGAATATTTGACAATTTAGCTGACTTAGCCACCTACTTGGGATAGAGTCTTTGAACACAGTGTTTTATTCTCACTTCATATTCCATTAATGCATCATCTTTACATTATGCCAACCACCCATTAGTCACAAAATCCAGAACCCACTTATTCTGAAATCTTTTAATTCTATACAATGCTAGTATATTTCATTTCCAGAAGAGTACTCTAGAAACATGGACTTGTCAAGGATGTTAAATCACTGATAGAACATAACTGAACACTGCCTTTTAAAATTATTATGTTTCCATTAGACATAATGCAATCTAAGTATTTCACTTATTTAAAATGAAGAATAATAAATCAATGTTACTCAACGCCTTCAAACTACACCAAAAAAAGAAAACCTGCCTCATTTCTTGTCTGGGAGCCCAGAGGCGGGTATTTTGCCAAACGTCTAATTTGGGCAGATAAAAAGAAGTTGAATAACTTTCCAGCATCTGTTGTCAGGCTCTGGCAGTGGATAAATAAAGAAATGGTACAAAGGGTTGCTCCTTCTTAGCACCCCTTGCGAGAAGCTAATTCTGAAATCGTTCGCTATAGGCCTTCATACCAACAATGCCTTTTTGGAAGGGACACAATTCAACGTGGGAAACAACAGTTGAAGAATGTTTATTGTAAACCCCAGAAAGGACCAACATAAGCCAAAGTGTCCAGTAGACTGTCTTATGAGCAGAGAACACAAGGATTTCTGTCAATTCCTTAGAAATTCTCTCTAAACAATGGCATGAATGACGTGATTAGATTCCTAACTGGAGAGCCAGAGTTGATTAGCAGAGATGTGTTTCAACAAATCCCATCCAAGATCTTTACTCTGATATGGTTCAAAATCTGTTTCCGAGAAGTGGCCCTTTTCACCTTCCTGGTCAATAAATTATGGAATGCGAACATTGGCCATCTAACAGCTTCTGCACAAACAACATAATTGCCTGTGGAATTGAAAAATCCTGTGCCTATGAATGTACCTTGGTTACTGTATAGAAGCAGTGAGAGAAGATACGCACACCTGCAGTAACTTGTTTTCTCTCTGAAGACATGTGCCTGGTGCTTTTCCTGAGCTCCCCTGAGCTCTCAGAGCTGCAGGGAGGTATGGCACTCAGATGTTCCTCTTGATTTGGGTTTAGCTGCCAGCATGCTAGGGTCTCCTGAACCCCAAGTCTTCCTGGACTCAAGGCTAGAGTTGCTGTGGATTCTGGAGGCATCGCCATGGTCACCATCACCGTGTAAACCACAAGTGGAAGATGGAAGACTTGTCCAGAAAGGGTCCCCCCTGGTGGACACGTGTGGCTGGGTACCACCAGCAGCTGCAGGAGTGAGGGCAAGTGGACTGCACCCAGACCCCACCCCTTTGAAGACCAATTTGAACCCGGGTGCAATGAAGGTTCATCGTTGGAAGCAGTCTCCAGTGTATCGGAAACCACGTGGATTCCCTTACACTTCCAATTCAGCTCAGCGTCTTGAAATCCTTTTCTTCCAAAAATATTTCCTTTTGTACATTTCAGTTGAGTGACTTGAGAGAGAATATCAACAGTGCTTAAAACACATCCTGGTTATAGCCAAAATTTTATGATGGAATGGCGACCGAGTTCAAGGAAAGTTGGGCAGTTGTTTAATGATTGTAGTTTTTCTTATGCTGGTTTCTATATCAGTCAACGTTCACCAGTAGGATATGTGTGCATTGGTGTGTGTGTGTGTGCAGAGAGGGGGATATGGAATTGGATCATACAACTGAGGTGCCAGCAAGCCAGAAATCTATAGAGCACGGCAGCAAGCTGCAAACTCCAGGCAAGAGTTGATGCTGCACCTTGAGGTAGAATTTGTTCCTTGGGAAATCTCAGGGTCTTTTTTTGTTGTTGTTTTTTCCCCTTGAGATGGCTCCCTTGTCTGATTGCTTGTTGTGTTTTTTTTTTTGGTTTTTTGTTTTTCTCATTTTCTGCTCTGTTTTTGCTTGTTGTCTGTTAGTTTCTTCTTTAGGAGGCACTGGGAACCAAACCCGGGACCTCCCATAATCCCACCATGTGGGAGGTGGGTACCCAACTGCTTGAGCCACATCCGCTCCCTGCTTGCTGTCTGCTCGGTGTTTGTTCATTGTCTTGCTCTTTGTTTTTGCTCATTGTCTGCTCATTGTTTTTTTTTT
>JAQZBX010056477.1:0-18184 GCA_029593785.1 Cabassous unicinctus
AAAAAAAAAAAAAAGGATCATGAGGATATTATGAGAAACTGTATGCCAACAAATTAGACAACTTAGATGAAATGGACAAATACCTAGAAATGCACAAACAACCTACCTTGACACTATAAGAAATGCAAGAACTCAACAAACCAATCATATTTAAAGAGATTGAATCAGTAATCAAATATCTCCCAACAAAGAAAAGTCCAGGACCAGATGGTTTCACAGGTGAATTCTACCAAGCATTTCAAGAAGAATTAACACCAATCCTGTTTAAACTCATCCAAAAAATTGAAGAGAAGGGAAAATTACCCAAAACATTTTATGAAGCCAACATCATCCTAATACCAAAGCCAGATAAAGATACTACAAATAAAGAAAATTACAGACCAATCTCTCTAATGATCATAGATGCAAAAATTTACAACAAAATACTTGCAAATAGAATCCAACAGCATATCAGAAGAATTATACCCCATGACCAAATGGGATTTATTCCTGGTATGGAAGGATGGTTAAACACAAGAAAGTCAATTAACATAATACACCACATTAACAAATTAAAGGGGAAAAATCACACGATCATCTCAATCGATGCAGAAAAGGCATTCAACAAAACCCAGCATCCTTTCTTGATAAAGACACTTCAAATAATAGGAATAGAAGAAAAATTCTTTATATAATAAAGAGCATATATGAAAAACCCAGACCCAACATTGTACTTGGGAAAAGGTGGAAAGCTTTCCCTCTAAGATCGGGAACAAGACAAGTATGTCCACTGTCACCATTGTTATTCATTATAGTCCTACAAGTTCTAGCTAGAGCAATTAGACAAGAAATAAAGAGGGAAAAAAAAACCAAAACATCCAAATAGGAAGTAAAACTCTCACTATTTGCAGATGACATGGTCTTATATTTAGAAAATTCTGAACTGTCCACAATGAAGTTACTTGAGCTAGTAAACAAGCTCAGCAAAGTCACGGGATACAAGATTGACACACAAATATCAGTAATGTTCCTGTATGCTAATATTGAACAATCTGAGGAGGAAATCAGGGGAAAAATTCCATTTATAATAGCAACAAAAAGACTCAAATACCTAGGAATCAATTTAACCAAAGAAGAACAGGACCTATATTCAGAAAACTACAAAATAATGCTAAAATAAATCAAAGATGACCTAAACAAATGGAAAGAGATCCTATATTCATGGATTGGAAAACTAAATATTGTGAGGATATCAATCCTACCCAAACTGATTTATAGATTCAATGCAATACTAATCAAAATTCCAACAGCCTACTTCATAGAAATAGAAAAGGCACTTAGTAAATTTATTTGGAAGGAAAAGTGCACCAGAATAGCCAAAAGCGTTCTAAAAAAGAAGAGCAGTGTGAGAAGAACTTCACTGTCTGACCTTGAAACATTTTACAAAGCTACAGTGGTCAAAACAGCATAGTATGGGCATAAAGATAGACACATTGATCCATGAAATAGAATTGAGAATCCAGAAATAAACCCTCACCTCTATGGCCAACTAGTTTTTGACAAACCTATCAAGTCCATGTTAACAGGACAAAACAGTCTCTTCAACAAATGGTGCTTAGAGAACTGGATATCCTTAACCAAAAGAATGAAAGAGGACCCCTGTCTCTCTCCCTATACAAGAATCAACTCAAAATGTATCAAAGACCTAAATATAAAATCCAGGACCATAAAACTACTAGAAGAAAATGTAGGGAAACATCTTCAAAATCTTGTGATAGGTGGTGGTTTCTTGGATCTTATACCCAAAGCACGAGCAACAAAAGAAAAAATAGATAAATGGGACCTCCTCAAAATTAAACACTTCTGCACTTCAAAAGACTGTCAAAAGGGTGAAAAGGCAGCTGACTCAAAGGGAGAAAATATTTGGAAATCACATATCCCATAAGGGTTTCATATCTATTATATATAAAGAGAGGTTACAACTCAGCAATAAAAAGACAAATGACCCAATGAAAAAATGGGCAAAAGACTTGAATAGACATTTGTCAAAAGAAGAAACACAAATGCTGAAAAGAACACATGAAAAAAATGTTCAACATCACTAGTGATCAGGGAAAAGCAAATCAAAACTACAATGAGATATCATTTCACACCCACTAGAATGGCCACTATTAAAAAGACAGAAAACTACAAGTGTTGTAGAGATTGGAATGCTTATTCACTGTTAGTGGGAATGCAGAATGGTACAGCCACTGTGGAGGACTGTCTGGCAGTTCCTAAGGAAGTTGAATATAGACTTGCCATGCATAGAAGTTTGGTATTGTTTATGAATTCCAAAAATAGATATTGGATTATTTTTATAAACTGGTCTGTTCCTCTGGGCATATTAGATTGTATTAAAGTCAGAGGTTTCACTTTTACTTGATTAAATTATGATTAGGGCTTTGATTGGGCCACATCAGTAGGATGTTGAGTCCCTGCCCCCTTGGTGGGTAGGGACTCACAGAGAAAATGACATGGCAGAGGAGATAATTTGGAGTTTTGATGCTAGAGCCCAGGGAAGTAAATACACAGGAGAAGAATACAGAGGAATAGAGATGGTTCCATAGACATGGCAGAGGCCCTGGGAAGAGAGAGAGCCTGATAGTCTACTGCTGACCTTGTGGAGAGAATAGAGTAGCTGAACCTGGGAAGAAATGAGCCCCAGGGAGAGAGACGAGCCTTATACCAGTCTACAACTGACACCAGAAGAAGCTGGGACCATGGAGCCTGAAGAAGAGGATGATCCCTCTCAGAGACCAGCAGCCATCTTGCTCCAACACATGGCAACACACTTTGGTGAGATAACCAACATATGGCAACAGACTTTGATGAGGAAAGTAATTTATTCTTTATGGCCTTGTGACTGTAAACTTCTACCCCAAATAAATGCCCTTTATAAAAACCAACCGATTTCTGGTACTTTGCATCAGCACCCCTTTGACTGACTAATATACCATGTGATTCAGCAATACCACTACTAGGTATGTACCCAGAAGAACTGAGAACAGTGACACAAACACATCTGCACATCCGTGTTCATAGAGACATTACTCATAATTGCCAAAAGATGGAAACAACCCAGGTGTCCATCAACTAATGAATGGGTAAACAAATTGTGGTCTATACACATGATGGACTATTATACATCTGTAAAAAGAATGAACCTGGAGGATATCATGTTGAGCGAAGCAAGCCAGACACAAAAGGACAAATACCATATAATTGCGCTATTAAGAACTAAATATATCATGTAAACTTGTGGCATTAATAATTAGAATATAGGTCACCAGAAAATAGAATAAGATTAGAGAATGGAAAGTTGAGGTTTAATCTGTGCAGAAATGGTAAATAGGTTGTTTATAAATCTTTGGAAATGAATAGAAATGGTGAAAGCATATCATAGTGTTTGTAACTAGCAGTACTATTACATGGGTATGACAGTGGGAAAAGCAAAGTCTAAGGTAATGTATATTACTGTAAGGAAAGCTAAAAAATGTAACATGGAAACTGTAAAGCATAGAGAAACCTCATGTGAAATATGAATATGGGTAAGATCACATATATAAGACTATTTTTCTTTGTAACTGAACAAACGTATGTTAATGTTACAAGTTTTTAATATCCGGCAAAAAAAACACAGCACATTATGCTAAGCAAAAGAAACCAGGCACAAAGTACTACATAATGTATGATTCCATTTATGTAAAATGTAAATATAAATCAATTTATGAAGATAGAATTAGATTAGTGTTTAGGTAGGGCTGGGGAAGGTAGAACGATTGAGAGGTGACTGCTAAGGGGTATGAAGATTTTCTTTTTGGAGTAATGAAATTTTTCTAAAGTTTTTTGTGGTGATAAATGTACAACACTATGATTATACTAAAAGCCATTGATTGTACACTTTTGGCAGTTTTGTGAATATATCTCAATAAAACTGCTTTTAAAAAATTTAGCTTAGAGATTTTGAACAAAAAAAAACAAAACAGAAAAAGGCCCAAGACATGCAGCAAGCAAACATTAAGTTGGCCCTAAATTCATTTGTTTCTCTCTCATCCACATGATGTGCTCTGCTCTAGATGAAACAAAACCCAGGGTAATCAAATAAAATAAATTCATGAATTTTTGTTTGTTTAATTTTTTAAAATTTTATTTTTAAAGAAGCTTTAGATTCCATAAATGGTACACTGAAAATATAGGGAGATTCCCATATACCCCACCCCCTCCCACACTTTTCCCCATTAACAACATCTTTCATTAGTTTGGTACATTTGTTACAATTGATGAACACATTGAAAATTTGCTAACTATGGTCAGTAGTTTACATTATAGTTTACACTTTGCACCACACATTTTTATAGGTTTTGTCAAAATATATTATGGCCTGTATCTGTCATTGCAATGTCATTCAGAACAATTCCAATATCCCCAAAATGCCCCATGTTATACCTATTCTTCCCTCTCCCTCCCCTCAGAAAGCTCTGGCGACCACTGCCTTTATATCAATGTTACAAGATCTTTCACTGATAGAATAATAATATGTCTACCTTAGTCCAAGCTGCATTCCTGCCTTATGTTTGTTCATTCCTCAATCTTGAGGATTTTAGGATGGTGATGTTCACTCTGTTTGTGATTGAGAGGGGACTTAGATCCCATGTGCCAGACAGATGGAACTGTCTTGCTTGCAGTTGTAGATACTCTGTTTCTTGGGATGGGCATTGTCCATCATCATCCTTTTGTTAGCCCTGGGCGAGTCCAATGAACTGAAGAATAGGTGTTGCAACACTGCTGAGATTCAGGGCTCAACCAGCATATGGACAGACCGAAGATTTAAGTCTCTAGGACATATATTTAATGAGTATAGTGCTTCTTTTAGGTTCAAATAAAAGGGGCAGAAGAGCCATGTACAGGGGAGTTATAAACAAGTCTAACTCTGTTACACTGGGGAACATATATTCCAAGGTAAGGCCCACTGACAGGATTCCAAATTCCTGAGATTGTCTGCCCTGCCTATAGTGTCTACATGTCTCTAGAGCCCTCAGGAGCATCCCTGCTTGAAACACTGTATATTGTGGCAGTCAATGAAATCCTCCTGAGATATGCATAAGCGTAACCTCTGGAATGACCTCCCAACTCACTTTGGAATCTCTTAGCCATAACAAACTCATTTGTATTTAATGTTTCCCTCTTTTGGTTAAGGTATTTTTCCAAATGCATTGCTAGTTGGCACTTGGTAATAATCCCTCGGTGCCTGAGAGGCTCATCCCCGGGAGCCATGTCTCACACGGGGGCGGGGTGGGGGGGTGATGGCAGTGAGTTTATATGCTGAGTTTGGCTTAGAGACAGGCCACATTTGAGAAACAAGGAGGCTTTCAAGAGGTAACTCTTAGGCAATATAAAATACTAAGTTAAGTTTCAATTTCACACCGGGCCTGGCATATTGGTCTGTGCTCCTTCGCTAGGCACTGCCCGTATACTCTATGGATTTTTGCCGCTCTATCAGAGAATGTAGCAGGACTTCTCAAGATAGGAATTCAATATTCTTTCAGTTATGTGGGTCTCCACCCACCGAGACAGCACCCCATTACCACTTGAACATATTCATATTCCATAAAGGCATTCCCCAGATGTACCCCTCCTTACACATACCCCCATCACCAACACCCCACACCAGTTATCCTCCCCTGCCACAGTTATGACCCTTTGGCAATCCAAAACCTCCCCAAAAACAAAGCCAAAAAATAAATGAATAAACATAATAAAAATAATAATTAAAAAACAAATAAAATACAAAAATAAAAAGTAAATTAAAAAATAAAAAGTAAAAAAATTTTTTTCATTCTGTTTTTCATCACCATAAGATATGTTATCTTTTATATAGAGCGACAATTTCTTCTGTATGTTCCCCCAGTGTCATAGTTTTTTTCTATTTATTTTCAAAGAAGATTTAGGTTACAGAAAAGTCACAAAGAAAACAAAGGGGATTCCGCTATATCCCACCCACTCCCCTTATTCATGATTTTTTAACATGCATTTTAACAAGATATTAACTAATATCTATTTTGGTTTCCTTAAAGTCTTAAATGTTCAAAATGCCCACTCACACCACTGAGTGGCTGACGATAGTTCACAACAGCGCAGCATTTATTTCATGTTGCTAATGAGTACATTTTACAGGAACTATACTGCCCATTTTCTGAACACCTGTCCAATTCTCTTTCATACCTCCGTGCCTTTGCTTGTATTGTTTCCTCTTTTGGGGTCCCCTTACCTACTTCATCATCTGGCAAACTCCTCCAATGTTCATCTCCAATGCCAGCTCCTTCGTAAACCCTTCCCTGACCCTCCCAGTATCCTCTTATCCTTGGCCCCTCGAGCCCATTCTAAGCAAAGTCAGTTGCTCCCTCCTCTGTGCTCCTTTAGCTTCATTTACAGAAGTTATTGTGATTGTTGGCTTCCTCCCACTAAATGGAGAAGTTCTTGGTGTGTATTCTTTACATATGTATCTACAAACCCTGGCACATGGTAAGTGCTCAATAAATTGTTGAAGAAAAAAATCAGGGAGGGAGGGAAGGATGGAAGGATCCTTTTCCCTTCTTCAAATTGCAGAGGCGGGGAGTCCTAAGGTAATACCTGTGTCTTCAGAGGGCACAGAAGCACTTCATTCTTCACTGCTCACATCAAGCATCTCAAGGAACCCATTACCCACCCAGCTCACCGCCCACAAGGATGGACAAACTTTAAGCAGACATAAGCTTCCTGCATTTTCTGTCCCTCCTACAATCCCCAAATCAAAAATAATAAAATGGATAGAATTCAACCTCCAGGTTACTAAAGAGCTTTGCTTTCTCAGCCCAGACCTGTGGATCATGAGAGAAGCCAGGCAAAGCTCCAACCACTGTGTTTCTGGGTCTTTCCTGAGAGCCCCCACTCAGGGAAGGCTTCCAGAATGGAGCTTTGGGGCCCTGCAGGATGCAAGGCCTCAGTAGAAGCAGGAAATGCGATTATGGCCACTGTCTCTAGCCAGTTACTGGCTCCGGCACTCTAACAGCTCTTAGCAAAAATTATTCCTCCATCATGATGAAGACAGAAACTGCAGCCACAATTGAGTGCCAACTTCTGCGGCACGTGGGCTGCAGAGTTAACCCTTGGGAGCCCTGACCCAGAGCTGGAAAGCCCCTGGGTCCCAAAAAATGCCAATGCTCTAACCCCAGAGGATGCTCCTACAACTCCCGCAGGAGAGCTACATGCCCTTCAGCTAGGTGACAGCTTCTGATATCCTGTCTAAAGCCACACCTCTGCATGCCAATTCCATGGCTATAGATTGAGGTCCAGTTTCTATTTAAAATGTGATTAGGTCTCAAACGTAAATTTAAATCTACTTGGCACAGCCCACCACCTTCCTAGAATCTAACCGTGGCCCCTATGTCCAGTTAGATTTAGTCCCAAGAAAGAGAGTTCCCTGCATTTTGGTTTAGAAAACAAACATGAAAAATTAATCTGAATTGCAACAACTTCCCTACCAGATGTACACATAAGTGTGATGCTGAAAGTGGGCGTTCAAACCAGAGGATCTTTACTTGAGCTGTAAGGGAAGGAGATAAATCCCAAAATGTCCCAAACTTGTTGAAATACAAGATGACCTCAGCAGTCAACCTGTATCCTAGCACACACACCGCAGCCCCTGAGGCATGTGCTCCCTTGGCTTTCTGCAGGAAGCCCCATCTAAGGGGAACAGCATAGAGGAGTGGTGAAGAACAGGCCTTTGAATTCAGGAAAACCTGAGTCCAAATGCTGTCTCTGCCCCTTTTCAGCTGTGGGGCTTGGGAAATAATTTCGCCAAGCCTGATTGCTCATCCATCAGGCCTCTCTTTTTAACTTACCTCTCAGGGCTGTCAGGAGGGTTAAGTGAGGGGAAGTGTAAATCACCTTGTGCCTGGCACATCATGGCCATTATGGCTCTCACCCCAATGAGTGCTTTTTGTGATCAGTCCAAAAAAACAATAAAAACTAAGACTTGCAGAGTATATATTTTAATGAGAGTGCTTTCTCTGTGCCAGGCCCTCTTCCAAGTGCTTTGCATACACTAAGCCCTTCTAACAATCCTAGTAGGTAGGCACTATTATTATTTCCACTTTATAGAAAAACCAAGGTACCATGATGTGAAATCATTTGCTCAAGGTCACACAGCTAATAAGTGACACAATCAGGATTTAAGCTCAGGCAGCCTGACTCCAGAGTCCACCTCTAAACCCCACACTCCATGACATCTAGTATAACAACACCAGGAACTTGTGTTTTCTGAGTAATGTTGATATGCATCCCTGGAACAAACGAACACGCCTATCCCATTGGCCCACTTGGTGGGAACAAGCTCACCAGCCAGTGAATGGGTTTCCCTGTGTTTGTTTTGCTACAGACAAGTCAGAACTGGTTGACATTTTTCTGGTTACTGTTTATTAATTAGTTTCATTAGGTGTCTTCACAGGCCTACAGGGCTCACCGTGATGTTCTGGGCCTTCACGTAAGCCCTTCCTGGCCTGCTCCTTCTGGGAAATTCTTTTTTGGCTTCAAAACTCAAACATTGGTTCCTTCTGAAAGCCAATTAAATGTCCTGGCTCTGCAGCACCCTGAGCAAACAAACGTCCAACAGAAGCACTCATTGCATTGCACTGTCATGGTTGGGTGATGTCTCTGACACCCCGCTGAGCAGCATACTCCATGAAGGCATGGCGAGTGTCTTATTTCACTCAGTGATCCAGCCAGCATGGTCTCCTGCCTTTAGTAGAATACACTAGCACATAGTAAGTGCTCAATACATGTTGCTACATAGTCAAAATGCAACTGTTTCCAGTCCTTACTAAAGGGGCTTTAGAAACACTGTGTGGACAGGAATCTGTGTAATCCCCAACCCTTGAGTGGTCCCAGTGGCTTGCTTATAACAAACAGAATATGGCAAAAGTGGTATCTTTTCCAAGGTTAGGTATAAAAAGCTGTGATTTCCATCTGGCTTCCTCTCTGACTCTTCCTCCTTGTTTGGTCTGATGAAGCAAACTGCCACGTTGCCAGCTACCCTGTGAAGAGACCCATGTGGCTAAGATCTCAGGAAGGCTTCAGGCAAAGAACTATGGCCCTCAGTCCAACAACTGTCCAGGAACCTAATCCTGCCAACAGCCATGTGGCAAGCTTAAAGCAGGTCCTTCCTCGGCTGAGACATGAGACCTTGAATGCAGCCTGTGAGGGACTCCAAAACAGAAACCTCGGCTAAGCAGCACCTGGATGCCTGGCCTACAGAAATTTGATATAATAAGTGTTGTTTTTAGGCATGAAGTTTTGGGGTAATGTGTAACACAGTGATAGATAACACATGGTCTGAAGAGAAAGAGAAGGGAAAGCCAAGCCGAAAAGAGAAGAGAATAAAACAGACACTCACAGAGGAGGAGAGATGAAAAACAGAGGTAAACTTATTAGCCAAATTTCCCCGTGGATTGAACTAGATACAGGGAGACCAATTAGAGGCAAGTGCTGTTGTTCAGGCAAAAGATGACGGTAATTTAAAGTACAGAGAATGCCATGCCATTTTCTGAGACGGAGAAAACTAAGGAAGGAGAGGTTTCAGGAAGTGTCTTAGTTTGCCAGGGCTGCTATGACAAACACCACATGCTGGTTGGCTTAAACAATGGGCATTTATTGCCTCATTGTTGGGGAGGCCAGAAGTCCAAAATCAAGGCTGTGTCAGGGCTTGCATCCTCCCAGGGTCCGCAGCACTCGGGGACGGCGGTTCTGCCTCACAGGGTGAGCGCCGTCTCTCCTCTCTGGCTTCTTCTTCTGTCTGCTGGCTTTGTTGTTGTTGTTGTTGTTGTTCTTTTTTGTTTTGTTTTGTTTTTGGCTTTTCTTGATAAGGACTCCAGTAATAAGGATGAAGGCCCACCCTGATTCTCGGGGTTTGACCACACCCAGTGGGATCTTAGAAGATCCTACTCACAAATGAGTCCTCTCCTTGATGATATATCTTCAAAGGGTCCTAATTTATAAATGGTTCACACCCACAGGAACACAGATTAAGACTAAAAATATGTCTTTTGTCAGAATACATGATTCAAGCTACTACAGGGAGAAAAGCCAGAGACCAGTTTTATTTTAATATATGATCAGTTAATACATAAAATCACACTGTAATTCAATTCAGCAAATGTGTGTGGAGCTGTGTTGGTGTTTCAAGTGCTATAAAAATGAGGAAGACAAGATCCTTGTCCTCAAAGAATTACAGTTTAGGGGAGGACAGGCCAGCATGATACACTGTATTCTGTTTCACGCTTGGCCTGTGAGCAGAGTGCTATATCGTGAACAGAAAAGGGAGTGACTGTGTCAGGGAAGGCAGTGAAGGATCTCAGAAGAGGTGACCTTAGTGTGCACACTTATCATACCTATGGAAAAAAGTGCATTTCTGTGCAAGAACAAGGACATAAAGGGAATTCATGGTAATAAAATTAATACAATCCTTTTCCAAAGATTTATAAATAACCTTTTTACCAATTCTGCACAGATTTACCCTCAGCTTTCCATTCTCTACCGTCCTTCTATTTTCTGGTGACCTATATTCTAATTACTAACTCCATGAGTTTATACAATATATTTAGTTCATAGTAGCGCAATCATACAGTATTTTTCCTTTTGTGTCTGGCTTGCTTCAGTCAACATAATATCCTCCAGGTTCATCCATGTTGTCATATGCGTTACGACTTCATTTCTTCTTACCACTACATAATATTCCATTGTGTGTGTACACCACAATTTGTTTATCCATTCATCAGTTGATGGACACCTGTGTTGTTTCCAACTTTTGACAATCGTGAATAATGCCACTATGAACATTGGTGTGCAGATGTCTGTTCATGTCACTGCTTTCAGTTCTTCTGGGTATATCCCTAGTAATGGTATTGCTGGGTCACCATGGCAAGTCTATATTCAACTTCCTTAGGAATGACCAAACAGTCCTCCACAGTTGCTGTACCATTCTACATTCCCAGCAACAGTGAATAAGCATTCCTATCTCTCCACATCCTCTCCAACATCTAGTTTTCCAATTTTTTTTTTTTTTTTTTGAGGTGCTGGGGCTGGAAATTGAACCTGTGACCACGTATGTGGGAAGCCAGCACTCAGCCGTTGTGCTACATTGGCTCCCCCAAGTTGGTTTTTCCATTTGTTTGTTGTTTGTTTTTGTTTTTAGGAGGTCCTGGGGATCAAACCAAGAACCTCGTACATGGGAAGCAGGGGCTCAATTGCTTGAGCTCCTAGTTTCTCAACTTTTTAATGGCGGCCAGTCTACTAGGTGTGAAATGATATCTCATAGTTTTGATTTGCATTTCCCTAATCACTAGTGATGTTGAATATTTTTTCATGTGTTTCTTCACCATTTGTATTTCTTCTTGGGACAATTGTCTTTTCAAGTCTTTTGTCCATTTTTTAATCGAGTAGTTTGTCTTTTTATTGTTGAGTTGTGTGATCTTTTGATATCATGGATATTAAGCCCTTATCATCCGATTCTCCCATTGAGTGGCTGCCTTTTCACCCTTTTGACAAAGCCCTTTGAGGTGCAATGAACAATTCTATGTTCCTTGTATTCTTTCTTCTCTTGTGAGTATAATAAGATAATCTTTCTTTAATTTAGGAGAACATAAACGAATTCAAGCAAAGAATGAAGGAAGACTGTATGAGGCAGTTTGGAGGGTTCCATGTAGCCTCTGCCCACTTCGGAAAAATGGATCAAGGTACAAGTTTTCACGGAGAACAGTAGCCTTGACTTAGTCACGGTTATGATTAGAAGCTCTGGAGACAAACAGACTTGTCTGCTCTCTCTGTACCCCAATCCTGCCACGTCATATAACCTCTCTAAGTCTGTTTCCTCAACTGTAAAATGAAGACAATGATTTTTGTCGAGAGTATTAAATTAAATGCTATGATGAAATTTTTCATATGGCGTATTAGTCAAAGGGGTGCTGATGCAAAGTACCAGAAATCTGTTGGCTTTTATAAAGGGTATTTATTTGGGGTAGAAGCTTACAATTACAAGGCCCTAAAAAGTCCAACTCAAGGCACCATAAGAGGTACTTTCTCACCAAAGTCTGTTGCCATGTGTTGAAGCAGAGGGCAGGCGATCTCTGCCTGGTCTCTCCTTCCTTCTTTCTCTTAAGGCTCCGTGGGCCCAACTTCTTCTGATCTCAGCTGTAGGCTGGCATAGGGCTCATCTCTCTTTCTTCCTTTCCAGGCTTTCTTAGCTGCTTAGCTGCTACAGGCTGGCATAAGGCTTGTCTCTTTCTGGGCTCAGCTGTAAACTATCAGGTAAATGGCTCATTTCTTTTCCCAGAGCTGCAGGATCAAACTTCTCTCCTCTTCTGTGTTTACAGAGCTCTCTCTCTTTCTGTGTGTTCTTCTGTGTGTCTCCTTGAATAAGTGTCTGTTTATATCAGCTCACCAAGGGGGCTGGGACTCAACCCTGAGTCACACCCTACTGACGTGGTCGAATCAAAGCCCCAATCTTAACATAATTTAACCAAAGACACCTCAGCTGAATCTAATACATTCAAAGGGTATCACACCCAGAGGAACAGACCAGTTTACAAACATAATCTTTCTTTTTTGAAATTCATAAACAGTATCAAACTGCTACATATGGGGATCCACAAATATATTTTCTGAGTCTTAAGAATTTCCTAAAAATACTTTTTTAATGTCAGTGTTTTCATTTGAATAGCAGGCTAAAAATTTTAATTTAAAAGTATTCTAGATCATCTCATTGACTCTCTCACAACTAACATCCTGCTGGGAGATTTCAGTTGCACTTGCAGTAGCACTGATACCAATGACTACTATTTTAATGACCTTGAGTTGATGATGCAAAAAATATAGAGGTAGACTTAACATGTAAATGCTGCTTACACTTAAAGATAGATCAAATGATGTCACAGCCCACTGTACAAATGGAAGCTTCAAAGTGGTGCAGGGATTTACATAGATAAATTAGTGAGAGAATTAACTTATCACCCAGCATGAGGGAGCACTGATGTGACAAAAGAACCCACATCACAGTTGTCCAATACAATTCACAGTATGAACAGTGATTTAGTTTCAACAAACATCATCATGTGTCACATTAAATTAACGATGTTGACTTGAATTTTGTGTTGTACTTTTGTTTGCATTTAATTTTAAAAATTTCATATAGTTTTATAGTTTTTTAAATGCTGTAAACATAATAATTTTAGACCCAGTAGTGTGTCGATACACATCTAACAAACAAAATTATAAAAAGTAGTTTAAATCAATTCTAGGAAACCCTGAAAAAATGTTTCCTTTAAAAGGATGCCATGTATTAGTCAAGTTGGAAAAACATTGGATAACACATGTGAAGTGTTTAGCATGGTAGGTACAAATGTTGATTATTATTAAATCTGAAAGAGAATATTGGTATTCCAGTCCCAGGTAAAATGGACTAAGTACACTTCACCATGTTTCTACCATTGAATGTAGCTATAAATCCTGGGCAGAATGCATGAAGCAGCTATTTGAGCCCTCTCAAATGTAAATAATGAGTTTGTCATTTTCTCCCTCTGATATCCCCCAGCCTGAACTCAGTGTAGCCCAGAACCAAGAAGGGGCACCAGAACACAGACAGTGAGCTCCAGGAAAAGCCCCTAACCTCCAGCTCTGATTTGAGGAGCAGAAAAGGAAACTCTGAATTCTCAGAGAGACTGAAGAAAACTCCCAGAGAGGGAGAGGAGTCTAGAAGATTCCAGGCTTTCTGGCTTGTATGGCTGGATAGACTATAATGACCTTAGGAATATATAGGAACTTCAACTTCTGAATGTTCTGCTTTTTGATCTGGATATTGGTTACATGGATACCGTCACCTTCTGAAAATCCAGGCCATACACTTCTGATATGTACACTTTTCTTTATGTATAGTTAAATTTAAAAGTTAAAAAGCTAAAATAAAAAAAAAAGTCCCAGGAGAAAAAGCTTTGATAATGTCAAAGTGTGTGTGTGTGTGTGTGTGTGTGTGTTGTGTTTTAATCCTGATTTGCTCTGTGTGCGCCTCACGACACCTCCCCACCCCCATCTACCCCAAAATAGATAATGTCTAAATATTTTTAACCTATTACCCAACTATATGCTGTCTATAAGAAACTCACTTCAAATATAATAATGTAGGTGGTTTAAAAATAAAAGAAAGGAAAAAGATATACGATACAAACACTAAACAAGATGAAGCCACAGTAGCTATATTAATATCAGAAGAAAATGATTTCAGAGAAAATAAAATTACCAGGGGAAAATGAGACAATGTAAAATGATAAAATTTCAAGAAGACATAGCAATCCTAAACCTGTACCTAATAACAGAGCTTCAAAATACTGATAAGAACAGGAGAAATAGACAAATCCATCATTATAGCTGGAGACTTCAGTACTCCTCCCTCAATGATAAATAGAATGGGTAGATGGAAAATCAAGCAGCACGAATGTAGGAGAACTGAAGAACACCATCAACCACCCGGATCTAAGTGACATTTATAGAACACGTCACCCAACAATAAAAGAATAAACATACTTCTCAACAAAACACTCTACCCCACAACGGCAGAATATTTATTCTTGGAAGAATGATCATCAAGATAGACTATATTGTGGGTAATAAAATAAATCTTAACAATTTATTAAAGTATTGAAACCATCCAAAGTATATTCTCTGAACACAAGGGAATTAAACTAGATCAGTAACACATAAATAACAGGAAAATCTCAAAACGTGTAGAAACTAAACAACAAATTTCCAAACAATCCATAGGTCAAGGAAGAAATCTCAAGAGAAATTAGGAAATATGAACTAAACAAAAATTAAAATATGAGATATCAAAAGTTGTGAGATGTAGCTAAGACAGTGCTTATAGGGAAATTTATAGCATTAAATGCTTATACAAGAAAAAAAAATGGACCCAAATCAATTATATAAGTTTCTACCTTAAGAAATTAGAAAAATAAACTGAAAGCAAGCAAAAAGAAGGAAATAATAGGGAGAATAAAAATAACTGAAAATGAAAACAGAATAAAATAAAGAAAATTGATAAAACCAAAAACAATATTATATGAAAAGATCGATAAAATTGATAAACCTCTAGAAAGAGTGACAAAGAAAATTAGAGAGGTGATATAAATTATTAATATCAGGAATGAAAGAAGGGTTATCACTTTAGATCCCACAAACATTAAAAGAATAATAATTTGGGAGCAGATGCAGCTCAGTGGTTGAATGCCTGCCTCCCATGTATGAGGTCCCAGGTTCAATCCCCAGTTCCTCCTAAAAAAAAAAAAAAATAGTAAGTGAATATCCATAAAGTCAGCAACTTACAAGAAATGGACCAATTCCTCAAATGCCACCAACTGCCCAAACTCACCCAAGATAAAATAGATAATATAAACAGTCCTTTAACTATTAAAGGAATGGAATTTTAGTCCAAAACCTTTTCAAAAAGTAATCCATAGAACTAGATGGTTTTACTAGAAAATTCTACCATACATTTAAAGAAGAAATAACACCAATTCTAGAGAATCTCTTCCAGAAAAAAGAAAAGGAGGGAGTGTTTTGTCTCATTTTATGAGGCTAGCATTACTTTAATACCAAAAATCAAAACAGTGCCAAAAAAAGAGAAAGAAAACTAGACACCAATATTCTCAGGAATACAGACACAAAAATCCTCAAAAAATATTAGCAAATTGGGGAGTGGATGTGGTTCAAGCAGTTGAGCGCC
Source organism: Cabassous unicinctus (assembly GCA_029593785.1). Lineage (NCBI taxonomy): Eukaryota > Metazoa > Chordata > Mammalia > Cingulata > Chlamyphoridae > Cabassous > Cabassous unicinctus. The sequence goes on from JAQZBX010056477.1 coordinate 15,827, forward strand.
TGCTTCCCACATGAGAAATCCTGGGTTTGGTTAGAAACAAAAACAAGCAACAAGCAAACAAACAAAAAAACCAACTCAGGGGAGCCAGTGTGGCTCAGTGCTTGAGCACTGGCTTCCCACATACGAGGTCCTGGGTTCAATCCCCAGCTCCCAGTATATATATTATTTTATGTATATATAAGCAAATTGAATTCAGAAAAATACATAAAGAATAATATACCACAACCAAGGGAGGTTTATCCTGGAAATGCAAGGCTGGTATGATATTCAAATCAATCCATGTAATCCAGCATATAAAGATCTAAAAAAGAAAAATCACATGATTATATCCCTTAAAAGAAAACCATTGGACAAAATTCTATACAAAATCATGATCTTTCAAAATTTCAGCAAACTAGGAATAGAAGGAAATGTTCTCAACCTGATAAAGGGTGTAGCAGTTTGGCATTATTTATTAATTCCAAAAATTGATATTGGATTATGTTTTTTGTTTTGTTTTCTTTTAGATTTATTTATTTTACTTCTATCCATTTTTAACTCCCCCGTTTTTGCTGTTTTTTTGTGTCCATTTGCTGGGCAATTCTCTGTGTCTGTTTCCTACCCTTTCTTCTCATCCTTCTCCTGTCTTCACGGGGATTCAATCCTGGGAAACTCTGATGTGGGAGAGAGGCGTCCTGCCACCTGCACCACCTTAGTTCCTGGTTTTTCGGTGCGTCTCACCTTGGCTCTCCCTTTGTGTCACTCTCCTGTTACATCATCATCTTGCTGCATGGCTCAGTGGGGCCTGGCACGCCCACATGCGGGGCCTGGCAGCACACCCGCACACAGGGCCTGGGGGCTCACCCCCGCTCGTGTGGCCTGGCAGCCCGCGTACCTTCTATATTTTTCTTTATTTTACCAGGAGGTCCCAGAAATTGAACCCAGTTCCCTCCATATGGGAGACAGACACCCAACCATTTGAGCCACATCTGTCCCCCTGAATTATGTTTATAAACTGGTTTGTTCCTCTGGGTGTGATTAAATTATGCTTAAGGCTTTGATTGGGCCATGCCAGTAGGACATTGAGTCCCCGCCCCTTGGTGGGTGGGGACTTGCAGATAAAAAACATGGCAAAAGAAGAGAATTGGAGTTTTGATGTTGGAGTTTTGATCTGGAGCCTGGGAAGTGAATACATAGGAGAAAAACACAGAGGAATAGAGATGGCTCCTAAGACATGGCAGAAGGCCCAGGGAGAGAGACAGAGCTGTTCACCTGATAGTCTCAGCTGACCTTGTGGAGAAAACAGAGGAGCTGAGCCTGGAGAGAAATGAACCCCAGGAAGAGAGGAACCCAGGAAGCCTGAACCCTGGCAGATGTTGGCATCCATCTTGCTCCAAAACATGGCAAAAGACTTTGGTGAGGGAAATAACTTATGCTTTATGGCCTGGTAACTGTAAGCTTCTATCCCAAATAAATACCTTTTATAAAAACCAACCAATTTCTGGTATTTTGCATCAGCACCCCATTGGCTGACTAATACAAAGGGCATCTGCAAAAACCCTACAGCAAATCATACTTAATGTTGAAATATTGAATTCTTTACCCCTAAGATTGGGAAGAAAGCAAAGATTTCCACCTCCTACCAGTCCTATTCAACATCATTTTGGAAATCCTAGACATTATAACAAGGCAAGAAAAAGAAAAATAAATAAAAGGCAAACAGATTGGAAAGAAAGTAAAATATCTCTATTCACAGACAACATAATTGTTAAAGAAGAAAATACCAAGGGAAAGAGAAAAATCTTCTAGGAATAATATGTGAGTTGAGCAAAGATACAGGTTACAAAGTCAACATGTAAAAATCAATCATATTTCTAGATACCAACAACATAAAATTTTTAAAAATGTATACCATTGGATGTCATGGAAGATGGTGGAGTAGGAAGCTCCAAGAATTGGTTCATCCATTAAAACAACTATTGAGCTGGCAAGAACTATTAGAATCAGCAATCTAGGAACTCTGGTGTCTAATTGAACACTTGGTACTGCTTGATGAAGAAAGAAGCTGGCATCCTTGCCTTGTTACTAAGGAAAGCTTTCAGTTAAGGAAATCTCTGACAAGTCACTGGCTGACTGCTGAGTAAAAAGAGACTTCAGTGAGCACACACAACATAGAATATAGCCTATGCAAAAATAGTTTGAAAAAGGCACTAAACAAATGGACAACTGTAGTTCTCCAAAAGAAACACCTGGGGTGGAGGGAGAATCTAATTTTCAAAGGTATCTCATTGAAATATTAAAAATGTTCAGTTCTCAACCAAAAATTGCAAAGCATACAAAGAAACAGGAAAGTATAGATCATGCACAAGAAAAAAAAAA
>JAQZBX010056478.1:0-18160 GCA_029593785.1 Cabassous unicinctus
AAATAAATAAAATAAATAAATCTTTAAAAAAAAAAAAAAAAGAATATAACAGGAAAATCTCTAAATACTTTGAAACTTAACAACATACTTTAAATAATCTCTGGGTCAAAGAGGAAATCTTTGGAAAATTTTAAAAGCATAGAACTGAATGATAATGAATATACAGCAGAAGGAAGGAAATACTAAAGATAAGAGCAAAAAAATCAATGAAATTGAAAACAAAGAAATAATAGAGAAAATCAGTGAAACAGAGATGATTCTTTAAAATATAAGTAAAATTGGCAGACCTCTAGCCAAACTGACTAAATAAAAAGAGAGAAAGCACAAATTACCTATATCAGGAACAAAACAGAGGGTATCGCTTCAGACCCTGCAGACAGAAAGATGAGGGAATACTTCAAACAACTCTACACACATAAATTTGACAACTTAGATGACATGGACAATTCCTCAAAAGACAGAAACTACCACAACTCACCCAATATGAAAAAATTTATACAACCCTGTAACTATTAAATTGAATTTGTAATTTTAAAACTCCCATAAAAGAAATATCCAGGTCCAGATGGCTTCACTGGAGTAGTCTACCAAAGGTTTGAAGAAGAGTTACCATCAGTTCTGCAAAATCTCTTCCAGAAAATTGAAGAAGAGGAAAAATTTAATATATTTAACAAAGCTATTTGTTACCCTGATTCTAAAACCAACAAAGACAAGAAAAGAAACCTACAGACAAATACCCCTTAATAAATCCTTAATAAAATATTGGCAAATGGAATTCAGCAATATATAAAAACATTACACAATACAACCCAGGTTTGTATCAGGGATGCAAGGCTGATTCACTATTCAAAAATCAATCATTGTACTGACCGTATTAACAGGCTGAAGAAGAAAAAACACACGACTTTATCAATCAGTGCAGAAAAAGTATTTGACAATGTTCATGGTAAAAACTCTCATCAAACTAGGAGTAAAGGGGAAATTCCTCAGCTTGATAAAGAATATTTACAAAACACCTACAGCTTACATTATACTTAGTGATGAAAGCTGAGTACTTGTTCCCAAGGTTGGATGCTTTTCATGCTCTCACCACTCTTTTTCAACCTTCAAGGAAGTCCAGTGCAATAAGGCAAGAAAAGGAAATAAAAGGCATGAAGTCTGGAAAGGAAGAAGCCAACGTGATTGCCTATGTAGAAAATCCTAAGGACTCCATTAAAAAGTCTGTAACAAAAAAGTGAGTTAAGGAAGGTTGCAGGATTCAAGATACATGCAAAATAAATTGTATTTCTACATATTAGCAGTGGACATGTAGACACCAAAATTTAAAATACAGTACCATTTACAGTAGCTAAAAAATGGAATACTTTGGTATAAATCTAACAAAACCTATACAGGACTTGTGTGCTGACATTTATAAATGTTGGTGAAAGAAATCAAAGGCCTAATCAATACAGGGCCTGCCATGTTCGTGGCTTGTGAGGCTCAATATAATAAAGATGTCAGTGCTCCTCAAATTGACATACAGGCTAAATGCAATTCCTATCAAAATCCCAGCAGCATGGTTTTGTATATATGGGCAGAATGTATTTGGAAAGGCCAAGGAACTGGAGTAGTTAAAACAATTTTGAAAAAGAAGAATAAAGTGGGATAGGCATCCCATCCAGTTTCAGGGCTTCCTCTAGCACCACAGTAGTGAAGCGAGGGTGGTGGTAGGGGAGGGAGGGCTGCGATGGGGATGAGTGGGCAGAGGAGACCGACGAGCCACCCACGCCAGCGGGTCCACTGATGTGCTTGTCAAGGTGCAAAAGCAGTTCAGTGGGGGAAAGCTAACTTCAACAAAGGTGCCAGAGCAGAAAGAAAGCCTCACACTTTATACAAAAATTAACTCAGAATGAATCCTGGGCTTAAATGGAAAATGGAAAACGACGAAACTTTTAGAAGAAACAGGAGAAAGTCTTTATGGTCTAATTAAACTAGAAATCAGTAGCACAGTGTGTGGAAACAAGATGAAATCCCGTCCTCGTTCTCGCCTAGCATGGTGCTTTCTAGAACACACTGGGTCTGGGTTGCCCCTCGACGTTGTCTAGTCCAAGCTCCTCTTGATTCAGGCGAGGAAGGGGGGCTTCTTCAGGGTCTCTCAGATGCTCAGGTGGCGCTTGCTGGGTTGACCGAGCGATGCAGCAGCGCAGCGCAGCAGTGACTTCTCTGCCGCTGGAGGGGCAGGTGTGCGCTCACCGGTCCACGGGGCTGGGTGGCCCTGCGCGGGGCGCGGGGCACCTCCCTGCATCACACCCACCCGCTGGAGGGACGAGCAGGCCCGCGTCTGTCTCCCTGACGGCCAAGGCTGCCTCGTGCCCGTGACAGTCGCTCAGACGACCTTCAGCAAGTGAATGGCTAGATGCTTCCTTTAAGGAAACAGTGCCTCCCAAGAAGGCAAATGCTTCCAGCAGGCCCTGCGCTCGGAGAGGCCGTCACGGTGGCGAGCAGGGCGAGCGGTGGCCGCGCTGCCGCCGTCATCGCCAAGGGCTCGGGGGCTCTGAGCGCCTCTGTGCCGCAGCGCGTGCTTCTGCCATTCCCATGCCGCGTGCCCAGACCACCCTTTTCTTCTCACGCTTCTTTCATCCTGAGATGCGCACAATAAGACAAAACCTGCTCCCACTTTTCCCTCTTGTGATCCGTTTCCAGAGGTGCTTATCAAGCACACATTTTCTTCCCTCTGATTTTATATCCATATTTAAATCACACTTGGGGAAGTCATTTATTGGATTCCGCAGCCTCATGGGGGTGAGTATATGAGGTCTTTGATAATTTTAATATATTTGTATTAAAAATTAATATGATTGCTATATTTTTGCTTCCAACTTTATATCATAATTGGATTTAATTCATTTTGTTTAATGTATGACCACAATTCTAAGTTACTTTGAGAAAAGAAGCTGCGACGAGACTGGAGCCACGTCTGGGCCCTTCATTGCTCCCGGGCACGCCGCGCGCTGGGCACGGGCAGACGATCTGCGCTGCCCTTTCTCGCGTGACATTCAGAGTCCAGTGCGGGTGCGGCACCCCTGGAGGCTTCAGACGAGTCCTCTGTGAAAGACTATTGCAGCCTCTTTTTAAATGCTGACATTAAAAAAATAAAATTCAGTGGACGGAGCTATGCTTTTCGCAGCACTAGCCTGCTCCAGTTTTATATCCCTTCATCTGCTATGTGCTGCTGCAGGAACTTAGACCAGGACTGTCTTCTCTGGCGCATGCGTGTGTGGCAGTTGTTACTTGTTTGCTTGTTAATTAATCATCTACATTTTTCTTCTGCGCAAATGATGTGGATTTTTTTGTCAGTCTCCTTTGTAAATTGCTCCTAGGCCTGTAGGTACCCCATTTCCTCTCTGCTTCTCGCCTCCCCGAGGGCAAGGTCCCTTCACCTTGTGCCGCAGGCTCTATGCCTACAGGGAGGGGGTATCGCCCCAACCCTTCCTTCTGACACTGCGTCATCCCCAAGGAAGAGGCTGCGGGGCCTGGCCGGCTGCCTCCAGGAAGTGCCCCCGTCCCCCACCCGTCCGCAGGCACGGCCGTCAGCGCAGTCATGGAATGGATGTGGCCGGGCAGTCTCGGGCAGCAGGTCCCTCCATAGCCTGGGGCACTGGGCCAGCTGGTCTTGATGGCCCCTTGGTCAGGACGCGGGCTGGGAGGCCTGGGGGAGGCCCGGGGAGGCCCGGGGAGCACCCCACCTGGCTCTGCTCTGCAGCCCGGGAGCCCGTCGCTGGCTCCGCTGCAGCCCTGGCAGCTCTGCCCCTGGAGTGAACGGGAGACTCTGGGTCAGGGGCAGTTAACTCTGGCACACTTAGGACAGGGCGGAAGCCGGGAGTCTGTGCCGCGCCTGAAAGCATGCAGATGAGCTTCCCGTTGTCAGGGTGATAGGAAGATGCCCCTGCAGCCTGGCCTCTGCGGCCAGGCCAGTCGCAGAGCAGCAGATCTTCCCAGGTGATAGCCTGGGAAATGGGGCCAGGAGGGCGCAAGGAAGCTGGCCTGGGGGCTCGCCTCGCCCAGCAGAGGGCTGCTGAGCGCTGGCAAGGCTGGCCTCTCCCTGGAGGGCGCCTCATCAGTGGGCAGGGCCGGCTGCAGGCCGTGCACCTCCCTTGGCCAGTTCACAGGCACATCTGCCTGCGGCTGAGAAGGGAAGAGAACATCTAAGCCCGCTTGCAAATAAAGAATTCCCCGTGAAGGATCCGAAGCAGCTCCCTGATCCCAGAAACACCCTGCCTTTCTAATCAGGCCCTCCTGCGTCTCAGCCAAGGCCTGACGATGCTCAGAACAAGAGGGCAGCCAGCACAAGGCCAGGGAAGGAATCGAAAGTCTGAGGCGCTTGCTCCTTGAATGGCACCAAACGGCGGCTGCTCCTGACTCCCCCGTCCCTTCCAGGCACCCCCACCTCCATACTTACCGCAGATTCTGTGCATGCACAAGGCAGATCCAACACCACAGGCTTCAGTTGGTGAGAAACGAAGCCCACTCCCCAGAATCTCAGTGTCAGCCCCTTCTGGGTTTTCTGGCTTGGATGTCACGGGGAGATGGGTCTGACGCCAGGTTTCCAAGACCAGAGTTCTTTTCCAGGCTAAGAGACGAGGGACCGAGGAGCTGGGCCTTTCTCTCCCTGTCAGGAGGCGACCCTTGCTGTCTGCCCCTTCCCTTTCTCCAGCCCACTGGGAGCAGGTTTAAAGAGGCATAACAAGAATCCTGAGCAAGGGCTGCAAGGCTCACAGAGCAGAACTCTTCACTTCTCCAGGCTCTTCCTCGTAGAGCGAGGGGGTCTGAGTACATGACCACCAAGGTGCTGTCCAGCTCTGAAACCTTGGCCTTGAAGCTGTTCAAACCCAAGTCCCACCTAAGAATTTATCTTAAGCAAGTATTCAGCTAAGTCAATATCTTGGCAGATCTCCATTATATCATAACCAAAAATTGGGTGTGATCTAGATTTCCAAGAATAGTTCAGTAAATTATGGAATTAATTGTGCAAAACCATGAAAATGGCGATTCTGCCAGCTATAAATTAACACTGAATACTGGCTAGTTGCTGTTACTGGTGAGAGCTTACCTCTCAGGCCTTCTCCATCCTGATGGCACCTTAGAATCCCCTGGAGCCGAGGCCTCGCCCCAGCATCACGTGTGGAGTCGGCATTGGGTCCTTTGAAGGTCCCCACTTGATTCCACTGTGCGCCATGTGCTGGTACTTGGCAGGAAGCTGAACGGGCACCAGTGTCATCTTCAACCACCATTTCACTTTGCTCTCAGAGTCTGGACCAGAATTTGAACACAGCACAGTAGGAATGGCTTGCCTCTTTTCACCATGTCTGGGGTTTCAGCTGGGAGGACTGGAATCTGGCTGCCTCTGGTTGGGGATGGAATCCTCTGGAGCTAGAATGACTTGAAAGATGGATTTAGCTAGCACTTTCGCCGAGAGCGCCTGTGTGTGGCCTCGCCACGTGGCTCGGGCTCCCTCAGCGTGGAGGCGCCTGGTTCTAGGAGCAGACGTCCTAGCGAGCAAGGCAGAGATGTGGGGACTTCTTGACCTAGCTTTGGAAGTCAAGTGTCTCTTCCTCCATACTCGATTGTTGAGGTTGTCCTAAGTCCATCCAGATTTCAGAAATAATTTTGAGGTAGAACTGACAAAATTTAGTGATGAACTGGACATGAGGAGTAAAGGAAGGGGTGATCAAAATTCTGATGCTATAATGTCCCATCGTGTTAGTAGAATGCGTGAGCTATGTGTATCGTAACTGCATCGCATATAGACGCGAACCAAATGCGGCAAAAATGAAAACTACGTTAGGCTGTAGCAAGGCGTCTCATCATTCCAGAAGCTCTTCTTCCCCTTCTGCAGCGCCGTCCTCAAGACCTTTCTTCACCACTGGGTCCCAGCATGACGCAAGCGTGAGTCTACTGTCCAGTCACGGCTTTCAGAAACCACCGTCACCTCCCATTCTACAGACCTTGGGGTCCCCAGGCCACTAGCATAGCAGGGAAGAGCCAGGGAGCGCGGAGAGGCCTGCCTGTCTCAGCATCTGATCTGTCTCCTTTCCTTTTCATCTAGGCTTTTGATATCATGCGAGTGACGCACGGCAGAGAGCACAGCCTGATTGAAGACTTGATTCTGCTCTTAGAAGAATGTGACGCCAACATAAGGGCACCCTGAGGGAGCCCGGCAGAGAGAGCCAGCGTCTCCCTTGCACCGAATGCCTTATTAGGGCCACACGTTGTACATGTTGTTTGCTGTGTGAGCCTCCTCTACTGGAAATGCTATTCTGTGTTAGGGGGTATCTAGAGGCAGATACAAGGTTTGCAAACCACAAGAATTATTAGTTGTAGAGAAGCACAATTACAATAAATACAAAAAATTTGGTGAAAATGCCATCTGGTAATTGTTTTCTTTGCTTACTTATTAGTGATTTTAGTGTTTAAAATTTCAACATTCAAGATAGAAAATCCTATCAAAACAATGACAGTAAAACTTGTAACTTTCTCCTTTGATAGTTGGATAAAAATCAATATTTTCACATTTGCTTCCAGGCAAATATTTAATGTCCATTTTAGCAAGAAGCAGAATTTTCAGACTTTGTCTTTAGTGTATGTGGGAAATTATATGTGTGTCCATTATTAACTTCCAAATTATTCGAATAGGATAGGAAGTCTTACTGCAAAAAAAAAAATGTTTTTCAAACCTCACAGCTCTTTGTGTAAAATTTTTTCATTATGTATAGGTCATACTTTTTTTCCTGCAAGTTTCCTCGTTTGTAGTACAAGCATGTGATTTTCATACACAGTGTAGAGCTCCATTATCCTGCAGTAAGCCGTCTTCTCGTGTCCCAGCTCCAATTAGGCATGCTTTCTTTTCTTTCTCCTCTTTATTATTTCCCAGTTCCATAGCCTTCTTTTCTACCTCAGTGCTTTACACAAATGTAAGAAACCTTTTCTTCTCCTCTGCCAAGAAAAGGGAGTTAATTTCATGGCTCTGTGACCCCGCAGCAGTCTGTCCCCGTGTGCTTTGATCAGGACGGTGGGTTTAGAAAGCTGCAAGGGTTCTGAGAGCGCTTCCAGTCGGCCATACCTTATCTTACAGGTAAGGAAGCCAGGCACAGCAGGCACAGGGAGAGACGGCAGAACGCAGGGTGCCGGCCGCTCTGCCCCAGAGCCCTTCCCTGCCACTTGGGGAGCGGCCAGCCCTCCACTGCGCAGCTGCACCGCGACAGCAGGCACCCCCAGGACCCACGGAGTCTGAGCGAGCCCAAAGGGGCCAACCTTACTTGGCAGCAAAGAAAGCCCAACACTGGGATGTGGAGTCCACGCACTGAAAACGTGATCGCGTTGCTCATTCAGATGGGTGCGCTGCCCTGCACGCTGACGAGCTCTGCAGGCTGGTCGTCAGCTTGCTCCTGCCTGCGCAGTTCTTGGTCTTCAAGAATCAGGCACACCCTTAAGCACCTGTACCTTGAATAATCACAGTAGCACAACGAAGAAGGTCGTTTTTTTAAAACTTTTATTTTTAAATAATTTCTAACAGGAGAGTTGCAGAAATAATACAAGCACAATACAGAGAACTCCAATATATCCCCTCCCCAGACACTCAGATTTACCAGTGTCTAAGACTTTGCCACACTCGTAACTCCTGCCTCCGTCCCTCCCTCCCTTCATCATCTATCTATCATCTATGTATCTATCTATCATCTCTCTCTCTCTATCCCTGTCTCTATCTCTCTCTCTGTCATGTATTTATTTTCTAAACATTTGAGACTAGGTTACAACATCATGCTCCTTGAACACTTAATATTTCCATGTACATTTCCTAAGAACAAGGAAATGTAACTTATGTAACCACATTAAGTACAGTAATCAAGTTAAAAAATTTTAACATTGCTATAAAGTTTAGTCTATAATCAATTCATTTTTTTCAATTGTACCTTATGAGCATTTCCTCCTCCATTATTAGACCCTGTCCAGTATCATATATTGCATTTAATTTTTATTATCTTTTTAGTCTCTCCTTTGAGAGATATCACAGCATAAAATTTTCCATCTCAACCACTCTTAAGCATATAATTCATGGCACTAATTACAACTCACCACCGTCCATTACCGAAATTTTTCCATCACCCCAAACAGAAACCCTGCACCCATCATGTATTAACTCCCCACCCCCCTCTCCTCCACCCCTAGTTACCTGCTCTCTACTTTCTGTCTCTAGGAATCTGCATATTCTAGCAATTTCACATAAGTGCAATCGTACAGTATCTGACTTTTCGTGTCTGGCTTATTCCACTCAACATGATGTCTTTGAGGATGATCCATGGTGTCACGTGTCAGGACTTCATTCCTTTTTATGACTGAATAATATTCCATTGTATGTACATACCACATATTGTTTATCTGCTCATCTGTAGATGGACACACGAGTTGCTTCCACCTTTTGGCTATTATGAATAATGCTCCTATGAACATTGGTTCACAAATATCCACTCAAGTGCCTACTTTCAATTCTTTTGGGTATATGCCCAAAAGTGGGATTGCCAGGTCCTATGGTATTTCTATTTTTAACTTTTTAAGGAACAACCAAATGGTGCACAGTGGCTGCACCATTTTAGTCCTACCAACAATGTATGAGGTTTCCTATTTTTTCCATTTCCTTGCCAACACTTATTATTTTCCATTTTTTAAATAATTGCCATTCTAGTGGGTGTCTCATTATGGTTTTGATTTGCATTTCCCTAATGGCTAATGATGTTGAGCATCTTTTCATGGGCTTATTGGCTGTTTGTATATCTTCTTGGAGAGATGTCTATTAAAATCATTTGCCCATTTTTAAATTGAGTTGCTTGTCTTTGCATCCTTGTCAAAAATCAATTGGACATAGATGTGTGGGTTTATTTCTGAACTCTCCTTCTGTTACATTTGTTTATATGTCTGCCCTTGTGCAAGTAACACACTGTTTTGATTGCTGTAACTTTGTAATAAGGTTTGAAATCGGGAAGTATGAGTCCTCCAACTTTGTTCTTCTTTTTAAAGATGTTTTGGGCTATTTGAAGCCCCTTACTCTTCCATATGAATTTAATGATTAGCTTTTCCATTTTTGCAAAGAAGGCTGTTGAAATTTGATAGGGATTGTGTTGACTCTAAATCTTTTCGGTAGTAACAAGATGGGTATTTTGAAGCCCATTTTATAAGTGAGGAAGCTGATACCGGGAGTTTTAAGTCAAATTTTCTGGACTCCCTCCTGGTTTACTAAGTGACCTTGAGGAAGGAACTTGATCTCAGTCTTTTTGAAAGACAAATTCTACCCAATTCAACAAACATATATAGAATGTTTTTAGGAAAAGGCGATACAAAGGGTGAATAAGACATGCACCCTGCCCTAAAAATGCACACTGTCCAGTATGGTATTTGTATCAGCTTTTACTGCATAACAAAGTACCCCTAAAACTTAGTGGCTCAGAATAACCATTTATTTAGCTCATGATTCTGTAGGTCAGCAATTTGGACTGGTCAGTTCTTCTGGCTTTCCCCAGTGTAGGCTGATCTCAGCTGGGCTCAATCACTGTCTGTAGTCTGCTGCTAGGTCCGCTGGGGAAATGGAAGTGACTGGACCGTGTAGCTCCTCAGAGTAACCTAGGCTTCTTCACACGGCAGCAGGGTTCCAGGAAAGGTAAGTAGGCATCCCCGAATGTGCAAGCACTTTTCAAGTCTCTGCTTACATTACATTTGCTAATGTTCCATTGGTCAAAGCCAGTCATAAAGCCAGCCTAGAATCAATAGGCTCTCCCTCTTGGTTGGAGGAGCCCATTGCAGCAAGAGCATGGATACAGAGGAGGCAAGAAAGTGTGCCATTTGTGCCATCCACCCCAGACATCCCTGACCTTTCTTCATTTAGTGAGTTTGATGAAAGCCATAGACCAGCTTTCTAGAAAAATAGTATATATGTGAACAATTTGATTTTAGGATTAGGGTTTCTTGGATTCCTGACTCAATAAAAATAGAATGGTTTAATGAAAAGTAGGCTTGCCACCTTTCAGAAATCCTGGGTGGGAATTGTATTGGTGCTTCATTTTAATTCATTAGGGGCAAAAAGGCGTAACAGAAGGTAGGGGTAGTAAATCACATGCCGTATGAGCAGCATTCACTGATAGAGCCCTGTGTTTTCCAGTTTTCTGAATGAAATTCGTCAGTGATGATCCTAGATTAAGTAATTTACCTTCATGCCTCCTAGAAAAAGCATGATAGGCTTTTAAATCCCTCCCAACCAATCTTCCCATATTCTGAGAGGAAGGGGTCCTACTTGCTTCAACTTTTAATAGAAAGCAAATATTTAAGCAAAGGTAAATGTTTAAACAACTTTACAGCAAAACGATTTTGGAGAAGGAGAAAGGGAGTGGAGAACAGAATTTAAAAGCCTTGTCACAAGTCACTGACGATTTATTGCTGCCCCAGTTTCCATGGCGGCTATTTCATTAATCCATAGTCATTGTAGCAGCAGGCTTTTTTCACCTCGGGAACTTGACACCATTAGTTGCTCCTCTGGGATGAGAACATACTTAAACTGAAAATGAACATGCTGGGCATAATTTATAGCCATGCCATCATGACGCCAGAAGGATGGGGAGGAGGCTGCTTGAGAAGCCTGCTCACTGGGAGAGCCCAGGACATGCTTACTGGGCCAGGCAAGAGGGCGGCCGGCAAGCCACACACAGAGGCTCCTCACGCAAGCGTCACGGAGCGATGGAAGAGAAATTCCACACATGGGGGCCCAGGCAGGAGGTGACGTCACAGTCACTCAAAGCAGCCCATTGGGACTCCACAGAGTGAAATTGTGGCCATTGTCAGCAAAGCCTCACGATAATCCTTATGACAAGCAATCATTGGGAGAAGGGTCGGGAAAGCACCGGCGTGCTGCTTTTCCCTGAGGATGGTAGTGGTACGGAGGCCAAACTGGTGGAGAAGGGCCTACACCGCTCCCAAACCGGGACGCCTCCTTGGCCTGTTTGTAAGCATAGTGCTTTAGGCTCACAGTCAACACATTCAACATCTGAATTCAGCTCCTCAAAGATCCCTTTTCTGCCTTCATATTGGAGTCAGCACCATCACCATCCTTCCACTCTTCAACACTGAAACTCAGAGCCATTGACTCTTCCTTTTCCTCTACTGAGGGAATAAATTATCTTTTCATCCTCTGAAATGCTTTTTGAAAAATTTCAGCCACTGTTATTTCATTGTTAATTCCATTCCCCAACCCTTTTTCCAGTCTCCAGCACCTCATTCTTCAACCAATGCAGCAATTCCTCATTCCTTCCCTCCCATGTCCTACGTCAGAGCTGCGAAAGTAATATTCCAAAGCTACCTTTCTTGTAACTCCTTTGCCCAAAACCTTACAACGGCTCTCCTTTGCCAATAGACTAAAAGTCCAGTCTCCAGACTAGCATTCAAGTTCTCAAACTATCAAAATTTATACTTACTGCATGAACCAGTCACACTCTAGCCTCCTCCATATCTCCTGAATTATGCCTCCTTCATCAGTTCCATATTTTTGTTCATGCTGACAAAACTCCCTTTCTTCTCCATCTAAATACCACCCATACTCAAGGGCCTCAGCCAACCCTTCCTCCTCTTTTTCCTCTTCAAGTTTTCAGTGGTGGCATTAATTTCAGCAATTCTTCCAGGGATGCTTTTGGTTTACCACTTTGGTAGAAAACTTTTTGGAGAATGTTGGTGCTTCCATCATTAATACATTTCTCATTGCCTAAGTGAAGAGAGTATTTTTTTGGGTCACTTCAGGGTCATAGTCAGGGAATGGAAAGCTGGGCGGTATGTATGTGGCAGTTTCAGATTATTTATGAATTCCAAAAAGAGAGATTGTTTGTAAACTAGTCTGTTCCTCTGGATGTGATGACCCTTTGATTGCATTAGATTCAGCTGAGAAATCTGATTAAATTATGTTAAGATTAGGGCTTTGATTCAATCACATCATTAGAGTGCAACACAGCATAGAGTCCCAGCCCCCTTGGTGGGCTGATGAAACAGACTCTCACATGGAAATAGACACACAGAGAAGAAGAACACACAAGAAGAGAGACAGCCAGATAGTCTATGGCTGACCTTTTGAAGAGAATAGAGCCTGGAAAGAAATGAGCCCAGGGTAGAGAGATGAGTCAAGTGCCAGCCTACAGCTGAGATGGGAAGAAGCTGAGACCACGGAGCCTTAAGAGGAAGAAGGGAGGCTGAACTCTTGCAGACGTTACCAGCCATCTTGCTCCAACACGTGGCCAATGACTTTGGGTGAGAAAGTACCTCTTCTGGTACTTTGAGTTGGACTCGTTAGGGCCTTGTGACTGCAAGCGTCTACACCAAATAAATACCCTTTATAAAACCCAACAGAGTTCTGCTACTTTGCATCATCACCCCTTTTGGCTGACTAATACAACATAATACATACCTTTTTACATTCCAGTTTCTCCAAACCTTTTGATTTCTTCCTCAATATTATGCCAGGGAAGTTCTGGCATTTCAACCTCATTGAATGAAGTTTATCATGGAACCCAGGTTTAAGTCAACCATGAAAACAAACTGTTAGAGATACCTCCAGATGCTTGAACTAGCACATTAATTTCATAATCTTGGGTAAGTGTACCCATATTGATAAATTCAGTCTAATCCAAGGCCATAGAATCCATTCCCACAAATGTTCCCAAAGTCCTGTGTATTAGCCAAAGGGGTGCTGATGCAAAATATTGGAAATCTGTTGGTCTTTATAAAGGGTATTTGGGGTAGAAGCTTACAGTTACCAGGCCATAAAGCATAAGTTTCTTCCTTCACCAAAGTCTGTTGTCACATGTTAGAGCACGACAGCTGCCAACGTTTGCCAGGTTTCAGGCTTCTTGGGCTCCTCTCTTCCCGGGGCTTGCCTCTCTCTGGGCTTAGGCTTGCTTCTTTGTGCCACAATGGCAGCTGTAGACTATCAGGCAAATGGCTCGCTTCTCTTCCCAGGGCCTTCTCTCTTTCCTCATGACCAAGCGCCTCCGTACGCTGCTTCCTGGGGCTCCAGCTCAAGACTCCGCATCACAACCCCAACTCAAAACTGCTCCAACACTGTCCTTTGCCATGTCTTTTATCTTCAAGACCCCACCCACCAAGGGGTGGGGCTCAATGCCCTATTGACGAGGCCCAGTCAATGCCCTAATCATACTGAATCATGCCCAGTTTAACAGACCAGTTTACAAGCATAATCCAATATCTATTTTTGGAATTCATAACTATATCAAACTGCCAAACTGCTACATCCTGTTCAATACAAATCAAGAAGCCTTGTACTTCTTTTGGTGCATAAGGTTACCTCCTGGGTTAGACTGTGAATCACTTCTGAGGAAACGGCCTTAGAAAAGGTCATTATACATTACAGTGTATTTAAGCAAGAGAAGGTTAGTGTCCTGAGAGAGGAGAGGAGGAGCTGCTTTCACTGAAAAATCTTGAGAAAATACACAAAAATAACTTCAAAAACACTGAAGAAATGAAAAAACAGTGAGGAACCCCCAGGCTATTTTCTTAAATGAAAACCCTGTACCAAAGAGGTTCTGTATCAGAAAACCAGAGCCCCAAAACCACTTACTCACTAAAGGCATTTGTCGGTGTTACATTCTCGGGTACCAGAGTCTTCATGGAATAAAGGGACAGATGTTAAGGCTCATGACTCCCTAAGGTGGGAATATTTAAAGGAGATTCTGCCAGTATTGAGCTAGGTCACCAAAAGGATAAACACTTACAGAAGAGGAACTATAGCCAGGCTTGCCTTGATGCTGACAAGAGCAATAAATGAAAAATGGAAGGAAAGGGGAGGCAAAAAGCAGACCCTATAAAATTAGTGCTTAAGACCAGCCTTGATGGGAATTTGCAATCCAGACAAGCAGAACATGAACTGACCAAGGAACCCCAAGCTGTAAGATGATTTGAGGTGGTTCTCAACTGGTAGTACCCCCAAATCTCCAATAGAAGCAAGGATAAACCTCGCTGGAGAAGAGAACATCCATTTTAGACCTCTGGAAAAGCCAACAAGTTATTTTTCAAGGTCAATAAATGCCCAGTCAATGATAGTCAGGAACTCAAGTACCAAAGCAACATGAATGAGTACCAAGATAACAGACAACAGAAAACAAGCATACTCGAATTTCAAATGTTGAAAATACTACACACATATTTTAAAACAAGTTCACTATTTAAAGAAATAAATGAAAGATGTAAAAATGACTGAGAATAAGCAATTATAAAAAGTGACAATATATTTGAAAAAGAAACATTCTTGAGATGAAAAATACAATAATTGAACTTAAAAATTCAGAGGACTTCTTTGTCCTTAGAATGATTGTAGAAAAAGATAGAATTAGTGGAATGGAAGCAATGTCAGAAGATATCATCCATTGTGCAGCACAAAGAAAGAAAAATAGGGAAAATGTAGTAGATAAAGAGATACGGAAGTTAAAGTAATCAGATTGGCTATCCATTTGATGCAAGTAAGACCCATAAGGACAGAAACGTGAGAACATGCAGAAACCATATTGGAAGACATAATGATAATGGTTGAAATTTTTTTCAAAATTAAGAGCATAAATCTACAGATTCAAAGATACAGTGAATCCCAAGCATGTTAAATAAAAAGAAATCCATAACAGATACATCATTGTGAATTTAAAGGAAACTGAAGGAAAAGAGAAAATCTTAAAAACAGCCATAGAAAAAAGGCAAAAGAATGCCAGTTACTTTACATGTAATTTCTCATCAGCATCACTAGAATTCAGAAGACAATGGAATGATATTTTCAGTTTATGAAAGAAAAAATTGCTAACCTGCGATATTAAGCCCTGCAAAGGTATCTTTCAAAAATGAAGGTGAAATGAAAACATTTTAAAACAAGAAATGAGAGGGCTTACTGTTAATAGGCCCTCAGTGGAAAAAATCCTAAAGGATGTACTCCAGGCAAAAGGAAAGTGATCACAATTGGAAGTCACAGATGCAAATAGAAAAATGGAAAAGAAAGAAAACGGTAAATATTTATCTAAATGTAAGTGAAACTTATCTTTATAAAATAGTAATGTCTGGTAGGATTAAAAAGTGATTAATAAAATTGTCAAACTTGTGGCAAAATTAAGGAAGAAAAAAGAGAAATTACAAATATCTAATACCAGGAATGAAAGGGGGACATCAGTCCAGATGCAACAACATTAAAGAGATGGTAAGACAATATTAACATCTTTGTGCCAAAACTTTTTAAAAGAAAACTAAAATGAACAAATTGCTTGAAAAATAAAGTTACCAAAATTGATTCAAGAAGAAAAAGTATATAACCAATAAAGAAAAACAATGAAAAGTTCATATTTGTTCAATGAGAAATTGAGGAGCTGGGTTGGTTTCTCTAGTGTATTCTACCAAAATATTCAAGTAAGAAGTGCAGTGAATTCTTCACAGTTTTCCCAGGGAAGAGAATAGTAAAGAATACTTCCAAACTCATTTACTCATTTTTTTTTAACATATATTTATTTACTTGATCCATTTTAAACCCCCCCTTCCCCATTTTGCTGTTTTTTGTGTGTGTGTCCATTTGCTGGGCAATTCTCTGTGTCTGTTTCATCTCTTCTCATCCTCCTCCTCCAGTCCTCACCAGGATTCGATCCTGAAGACCTCTGATGTAGGAGAGAGGTGTTCTGCCATCTGTGCCGCCTCGGCTCCTGGTTTTCGGAGCTTTCAGGGCATCTCATTTTGTCTCTCTCCTTTTACGTCATCATCTTGCTGCATGGCTCCCGGGGCCTGGCGGCTCACCGGCACACAGAGCCTGGCAGCCCATGCACCTTCTATATATATTTTTTTAATTTTACTGGGAGGTCACGGGGATTGAACCCAGGTCCCTCCATATGGCAGATGGACGCCCAACCATCTGAGCCACATCCGCCCCTGATTTACTCATTTTATAGGCCAGCAAGCCCTTCATACCAACATCTGACAGAGAGTACAGAATGGAAAGTACAGCTCAACTTCACTCAAGACAGGTACAAGAATCCTAAATGAAATATTAGTAAACTGAAGATGACAATATATAAAAAGGATAATACATAATCAATGACATCATGACTAAGTTAGGTTTATCCCAGGAATGGAATATTGGGACGATCAATAAATACCACCGTAGCAGTTTGGTATTATTTATGAATTCCAAAAATAGATATTGGATTATGTTTGTAAACTGTTCTGTTCCTCTGGGTATATTAGATTGTATTAAATTCAGAGGTTTCACTTTGACTTGATTAAATAATGATTAAGACTTTGATTGGGCCATGTCAGTAGGACATTGAAAAAACGACATGGCAGAGCAGAGAATGGAGTTTTGATGCTGGAGAAGCATCAAATGGAGAAGAACACGGAGGAATAGATACAGCTCCATAGACACAGCAGAGGCCCCAGGAAGAGAGAGAGCCTGAGAGTCTACAGCTGATCTTGTGGAGAGAACAGAGCAGCTGAGCGAGGGAAGAAATTAGCCCTGGGGAGAGAGACGAGTCTTATACCAGCCTACAGCTGAGACCAGAAGAAGCTGGGACCACGGAGCCTGAAGAGGAAGGCTGAACCCTTGCAGAGACTGGCAGCCATCTTGTTTCAACACATGGCAACAGACTTTGATGAGGGAAGTAATTTACTCTTTATGACCTTGTGACTGTAAGCTTTTACCGCAAATAAATGCCCTTTATAAGAACCAACTGATTTCTGGTATTTTGCATCAGCACCCCTTTGACTGACTAATACAACCACATAAAACATTGCCACATAAAAGGGATTATCACATGAAAATCTCAATATGTGCAGAAAAAGCATTTGATAAAATTCAACTTTTTTTGATTAAAAAAAATCTTAGCAAACAATGAATAGAAGGAAATTTTTAAAATGAAGAAGAAAGAAGATAAAAAAAAATAAAATGATGAAGAGTATGTACAAAAACTTATAGCAAACATCATATTTAATAGTGAAGACTGAATGCTTTGCTTTTGATATTAAGTAAAAAACACTTTTCTCAGCATTGTACAAATACAAACAAAATAGAACAGAAAGGATGTATTAAAGCAAGAAAAGGAAATAAAATATATAAGAATCAAAAAGGAGGAAACAAAACTATGGTTTTCTTAAGTGATATGAATGTGAACATAGAAACCCAAAAGAATCTATATATAAACTCTTAGTAAGTGATTTCAACAGATTTCTGATGTAAAAATTAATATAAATATCAACTCTTTCTGCATATCAGCAACAAATAGAAATTTTACAAAAGATACTGTTTACAATAGCACCAAAAACCTTACGTATTAGGAGTAAAACAAGGATATGCAAGACTGTAATAAAGAAAACGATAAAGCTTTATTGATAAACATTAAATAAAGCCTTCATAGAGAGAGACGCCGTGTTCCTGATTTGAAAGACAATGTTGTAAAGATGTCAATTCCACAAAAACTGATTTGTAGTTCTAATGTAATCCCAATCAAAATGCCAACAGGTTTTAATTTGTGGAACCTGAAAACCTTATTCTAAAATATATAAAGAGATTAAAAGATTCAAGGAAAGCCAAGATACTTGTGAAGAAGGTCATGGTAGAATGACTTGCTTTAGTTAGGGGAACATCAGCATGCTTTAACAAACCCAGTCAGCTGTGCTTTTCAGAGTCTGGAATGATGGTGAGAGATGTCAGCCTTGAAACGAGTTCTCTAGTTTCACTGGGAATGACACAGATGGGGAGAATTTAGCTTCCAAGACAAGGTAGGAACAATAATAACAATCAGTTACAGGGACAAAAGGGCAACCAGAGTTTTTTACCCTAGGCCATTATTTTCTATCAATTTGCAAAGACCACCAGAAGCTGTTTGCTTTCACTTGGTAGTACCAGCACTACACCGTTACCATTTTGCCATGGGCCTATGTCAACTCTACCAAATCTATTCTTCATGAATCTTGAGCATCTTGACATTCACAGACCCATTTAGTAAGATTATGCATTCCAGAGGGTAGGAGATAAGCCCCACAAATATTCAAGACTCACTACAGAAATGAAGTTTCTCAGGTCTCATAGTCTAGAGAATGTTGGATTAGCCTCTTCGGA
>JAQZBX010056479.1:0-18181 GCA_029593785.1 Cabassous unicinctus
AAAAACTGTCAGACCTAGGGAGAAAAACTAGGTCTGGGGACACATGCATGGTTTCTAACATAGCGAATGTTTAGCCTATCCTGATTATCACAAAATCAGGTCAGCAAGAATATTCGCATACATGCATTTTTTAAAAAATTAATTTTATACTCCCTTGACTATCTGTTAGTATCTGATCAAAGCCAAAGATTTGCCAGTTTGGGCACATCTATTAATTTCGTCTTTGTTCTAACTGCATTTAGTTTTTAAGATCTTACACTTTTATCTCTCCCAATCATTTTTATAAAGTAAGTGTAAACTACAGTAAATTAATCAAATTGCTCAAGCTGCTGTTTAGAGGCAGCACTGCTTCAGAACTGTTGGCTGTCAAAGGTCGGGTGGTACATGTTGTACCACACCGCAGTCAAGACTTGACACAATTTTTAAAGATCTTTGCTAAACCGATATTGCAAAACTTTCTTGTTATTGACAGGCCTTTTTCCCCCCATTTACCTCTTTTCTCCTTTCTTTTTTCCTTTCCTTTTCCTTTCTTTTTCCTAATTTTTAACTTGAAATATTTTCAAACTTACAGGACGGTTACAAAAATATTACAAACACCATACAGAGAACTCCAACATTCCCATACCCCCCAGATACCCAGATCCACCAGTTTTAACGTTTTGCCACCTTTACCATATCATTCCATCTGTCCATTTATTTATCAATCTATCTGTGGATCTAAATATCCATTTATCTTTCTTGTCTGACAGGCTTTTCTTAAGATCGTATACTCACTGAACTGTAAAGCAACAGAAATTTAACATTAATTGGTATCTTTGTACAAAGATGAAATACTTGGTTATCTGAAGGATAGCATGGAGATGTTCCTAAATATGTGCATCTACATTTGTTTTGCCTGGAAATGGAGAAGACAGGGGCTCAAGAAAAGAAATTTGTAATGTATTCCTGTTAATTTTTGAGAGCAAGACTTTATTTCAAAAGAAAGCAGGAGTTAGTTTAGAGGAAGATTGAAAAAGAGAACTACTTCTATAGTGGAGGCCTGGGTGTGGCTGTAGTGAACACAGTGTACAACATCTCTGTGTTCCTGTTCTATATAGATAACTTGGATATTTATCTTCTTTTGTGGGGGGATGATAGAGGGTTGTTTTCAAATGTTGTTACTTTTAATAAAACAATTAGCTTCAGAATATAAGTTTATGAATGACATTGGTCATGAATTTATTGCTGTATATGAAGTTTAAGAATAAGAGTTTTGCTTGTTTGTAAAACAGATTGGAAACTTTGCATCTTATTTTGTTTTCTGGAAAAGATAACGTGGCATTGGAAAAGGCATTTCTTCAGAAATGTGAAAAAACTCAGCAGTAAAATAGTTGGTACAAGAAATAGAAAAAATATTTAAAAGATGGTCAATTCTTGGTTTCCCTTATCTCTTTTATTCTTTCTATATAATTAAATGATACATACATAAGTTTGTTTAGTTTATTTAAGAATGTGTGAGAAATAAATCTGAATAAATTAGACTCTGAAAAAAGAAAACATAAGACCATTCAATTTTTGTTTGCCTTAGCTTCCCTATCCTTCTTAGTTAACAACATACTCACAATAGTACGTAAATAGATACCGTTCAAGCCTGGCCTAGGGCAAGAAGTCTGGTTTCGTAATTTCACAGAAATATTTTCTCTCTTCCGTGGACATTGAGGGGGAGCATTGAGCACCTAAGTGTGTGCCAGATGTCTTAGAGTCTCCACCTCACTCTGCACGGTCCCACACTGGCCCTCTCAGTCTCTTGAATACAACGCTTGTCTACCATAGTTCCTGGCATACAGTAGGTGCTCAATAAATATTTGCTAAATAAAGGGATGCAAACTTAATTGCCTTCACCCCAATTTAGGCAATCGGGTTAGGTTGCAGAGACTCGGAGAGGCCAGACTACTTATTTAGAAAGTCCCAAAGGGAGGGTTTGAACACAGGCGTATGTCTTTGGAACCCATGCTTTGCCCCTCAACAACGTAGTTGTTTGTATTGTGCTTTCCCTTCTTTTATGCCTTGGCCAGGGTACCACAATCTCATCTCTAGCCTATGAGGGCTTCTCAGACATCAAACTTAAAATCTTCTCAGGCTGGATTAGGTAAATTGTTTGTGCCTTGGAGAACTGTGCTGCTGTAACTGGTTTATCAGATTTTGTAATCCCAAGACACAAAGATGAGAAATCTGGCAACTCCTGAAAGTGTGGTCTCAGGGAGAAATCCTCTATGGGCCAACCTAATCACTTCTGCAGCTTACTCTCTCAACATAATTTTAAGATGATGTTAGACTATAGATGTTCTCTTTCCTAGGAAATAGTGTATATGCACATTTTCATTCCTCTGTTCTTCCTGTTATTTCCAGTACTCTGATTATATAATCATGTACATCAGTACTGACAAGGTGGGCCATCTATTTTTGCCATAACAGTTTATTTAAGACTTTGGAAACAGCTGACCTTGAGCATGTACTTTCAAATTTGAAAAAGAAAAGATATTTTATTAATCTGCATAGAAATGTCTTGTCCCTTCAAATTAAGTTTTAATCAGGTGAATTAATCAGGTGACAGTATCAGCATGGAAGTTTTTCATTAATGTATAGTTGATAGTTTTTCATTTATGAAAAAAAAAATGAAGATAGTACCTTCGAGACAGGGGAGCTGCATTCCTGAAAATGTTCTTGAGTTGTGAGTAAATGAACATGCCCCATGGGTTGCTAGCTGTTCCATATAGTCAAAAAAACTGAAGGCTGAGCTCCCTGCAACAGAGTTATATATTCACTAATATTTCAAAAGTACTGATACCCTGAATTGTTCCACAAAGGAACTAAGGTACCCTACAACAAAATCACATAGAATAGTAATAAGTATATGTAATATAAATATCACTAGAAATGGGAAGCAGAGAAAATATAAGGACAGGAAATGAGTCCAGGGGATAAAAGAATAAAGTACACAATGCTGTCCAATAGAATGTTCTGTGATGATGGAAATGTTCTATAGCTGTCCTCTCCAATATGGTAGCCACTAGCCATTTGTGGCTATTGAATACTTGGAAGTGTGACTAGTGCAACTGAGGAATTAGATTTTTAAAATTTTCATTTTAATTAATTTAAATTTAAATAACCACATGTATCTTTTTAGTAACTACCTTGTAGGATAGTGTGGGTCTATATTATTTTTTGTAGTTGAATCTCACGTTTGTCTCTGCAAAGTAAAAGCTTGACCAGTTACGAGTTCTAGTCATTCTTAAGTAAAACATACTTAGTGACTTCAGTCATTCATTCATTCCCTCAAATATTAATAACCTTGAAGGAAGCAGAACCTTGTCTGATACTCAGCTATAAAGACAGTTTTCAGTGGGTTTCATTATTAGCATTCTAATTTGCATGTGGGAAAGAGATGAAGTAGAAAGAGAGGCATAATGCATGCTAAAGAAGCTAATTGTTTAGTCCTGGTTGTACTGCTAATTTACTCTTGAGATTTTGGCAGGCTGGTTTATCAATCAAGATCCTGACAGGAAGTAGCACAGAAAGGAAAGGAATTTTTGAGGAGTGTCTTTGTTTGACGGGGCTGCTATGACAAGTAACATACAATTGGTTTGACTAAACAATGAGGACTTATTTTCTCATGGTTTAGGATGCCAGAAATCCAAAATCAAGGTCTCCACAGGCCATGCTTTCTCCCTGAAATCTGTAGTGTTCTTGTGCTGGGTTCCTGCAGTCCTTGGGGTTCCTTGGCTTGCATCTTTGCTTCCCTCATGTGGTTTCTCCCCTGGCTTCTACTTCTCCTGCTCAGTCATCTGTGTCTCTGTCTAGATTTCCTTTTCTTATAAGGACTTCAGCCATGTGAATCAAGGCCACCCTGACTCAATTTAGCCACATCTACATAGAATCTTCAAAGATCCTAACTAACAATAGCATCTTCAGAGGTCCTGTTTGCTAATGGACTTGCAGATTAAGACTTGAGCACGTCTTTTGTGGGAGACATGATTCATTTCCCAACAAGGGGACTGTACATTAATGAGAAACTTCCAAGCTGATACATAGAAGACTGGACAAGATTTGGGAACCAATAAGTAAAGATGACGGGAGACCCAGGGATGAGCAGCCAGTGGAGAGCCATTGCCACTCTTGGTCCAAAGGCTCATGAGAAGGAACTGTGGCATCAGAGCTTGGGGAGAGCTGCAGCTCCAGGCAAGGGATCGCCCACTGGGGCTGCTGTGGCATTGCAGAATGCTGACCCTACCAAAACGGCTGCCTGGGCAGGATGGGCAGGTGAAAAATATATACCCCGACATCTCTCTTTCCCATCTTCTGCTCAATGATCTTCTCCATTGATGTACGTGGATGCTGAAGGGTGGAGGGGCCCAGGTGATGCACTGTGCATAGAACCCTCTGCCAGCCTCCTAAGGGCAGGGAAGGGAGGAGAATGAATGGAACAGGGTGCTTGAGGAGATGTTAGGTGGATGTTGGAGGGTGACCACCTTCACAGTCAGTGATCTCTGTAGAATGAGGGCTTGGGGCTCCTACTCCTTAAGGGATATTGGGGAATAAAAAGAGATCGATAAAAAAATTTTTTTTTGAAAACATGAAAGCACATACAACTGTAAGCCAATGATGCTTTTGGTCTTCAGCTCTATTTTATGCTGGGTTGTCAACTCACTGTATTTTTAGGTACTGCAGGATTAAGTTTTCTTAATCCTCCGTTTTCCAACTCACTTGAGCTGGAGTACTAACACAATTATTTGCTGGTGCCTCAGTAAATAATTGTACATTTTATATGTTCCTTGTTCCTGTACAAAATTTTTTTCTTGTAGCATAACTTTTCTGCCACAAAAGCCATATCGTGAAACCTCAGAGTTTGAAAGGGCCTTAAAAATCCAGCTTCTCACCAGATATATGAGAATTTGTAGCCTCCTTAAAAAAACAAAACAAAACAAAAAAAACTGTCCAGAAAAACAAAACAGGCACGAAGCAGTGAGGAATAAAAACACACACACAGTATGTTCAGTCTAGCAAATGAAATGATGTATGTAATTAATATTATGTAAGTTAATATTACATAAATATTACACAAGTAACATATTGTGAAATCTTGCTTGTCAAAATCTTGATTAAGCTGGTGAGGAAAGAAAAAAAATGTTCTCCATGGAGAATGTTAAAAGTATAATTAGCGAGCCTTTAACGTGTCAAAAAAACAAAAGTTAGACCTATGAACTATTTTGCTTCCTCAGCTCCCCACTTGTCAGCTGTACAGTGAGTACAGCTGTTCCAGCATTTCATCGTTTCCTATTGCCTTTAGCCAGGATGTATGAGTCTTTGATGAGTAGGGACCAGGGTTTTGCCTCAAACCTTCTGGGAATCAATGCCTAAGAACATTTATGGGGCACCCAGAAAGAATATCCTGCTTCCAACCCAGTTGTGAAGTTGGTTTGCCCATTGTTCTACCATTTGAGTTAATAAGCTGCTCTTTTAAAACACTGTTATTCCCTTCAAGGTTTACATATACTCGTCTTTGCTGTCTTAGAGTAACTTGATTGTATTATCTCAAGTCTCTCCTTCAAAGGTAGGTTTTGAAATGGCCATGAGGAGGAGGAAGAAGAGGGACCAGGAGCAGGTGGGAGGGGCTAGGGAGGTAGAGTGAGCTGCAGGGTGGGGACTAGTATTTGCTGGGAGTGCTAAGGAGAAACCTTCCCCGCTTAGCAGTTTTGTGCCTGGGGCCTGGATGACAGCAGCTGCACTGGCTCTGAAAACCTGAGCCCTGTCCTACTTTATTTGCCTGTCCACCCCCAAGAGAACCA
Source organism: Cabassous unicinctus (assembly GCA_029593785.1). Lineage (NCBI taxonomy): Eukaryota > Metazoa > Chordata > Mammalia > Cingulata > Chlamyphoridae > Cabassous > Cabassous unicinctus. Next base: position 5,826 of record JAQZBX010056479.1, read on the forward strand.
GAAGAGAAGCTGAGAACCTTCATTTAACCAAGCCAAACACCAAGAAACCTATGCCAAGAGGGTACAAAAAACTAGAGGACAGTGGGCTAGAAACATAACCTGTCATCACTGAAAAAAGAGCTTAGGGGTCATCTCATTGCATCTCTGTATATCTACTGCTGTCCCCTTTGAAGGCGTAGAACCTGAGATGCAGAGAGACCACCTGCCCTGGCCCCTGGTGGGTGGGCTAGTGTAGGTACCTGGGCCAGGTCTGGAATTCTGATCTCTTATGTCTCAGACAGGCCTTTTATCCCCCAGAAAGACAGCTTGTCTGTGTGCAGGCTTCTGAGCACACTGCGTTTGGTGGTCAAAGGACATAAAGGCTCAAACTCCAACACTATTTAGCAGGCCTGCTGAGGTGGATATGGGGAGAGGAAGAGCCTGCTTTAAATTGCTTTAAGCAGGATATGTATGTCAAGATGTTGACATTTGTTTCCCTTTAACTTCCTGATGAACCAGGGCAGCCTGAGCTGTTGTCTGTCATTATACATTAATTCAGGAACTGACTGAAGGTTCTCTCTTTTTTTAGTGTTTGGTTTTAAACAGGCATATCATATTTCTCAGTGGGAAGGCTTATTAATTCACCATAATTCAGTTTATAAATTTGATGTAATTGTAGTCAGAGTCCCAGTAGAATTTTTTTTAACCCGACAGAGATAGTTTAAATTTAATCTAGAGGCCTCAGCAAGCAAGAATAGAGAACACTGAAAAAGATTAATGAGAAAACTTGAACTACCAGCCATCAGAATACATTAAGAAGCCACAATAATGTAAAAACTATGTTATTAGAATAGGAGTAGAAGAGAAGTGAAAAAAAGAAAAGAATAACTATATACATAAGAATTTAATATAGGTGTGGAATCATTGGAGAAAATGTGAACTATTCAATAAATGATGCTAAGTTAACTCATTAACTATTTGAGTAAAAGTAAAATTAGGTTCTTATTTCTTGCCATTTACCAAAATACAATTTAGATAGATTAAAAAATTTTAATGTGAAAAAACAAAAGAAAAGTTAAAAATGTGTCTAAAAGTCTTTTGGGAAAACCTTCCTTACCATAATACTAAAATTGAGAAAATGTATTACCTTTTAGTGTTTGACCATTTAAAAATTAAACTCTCCAAAAAAGCTCACCTGGGTGAGCATGAGACAGCATCTGTACAGGTGTCTGGTGCAATCCAGGCTTTGACTTTAGAACCAGAAAGCCTTGAAATTACAGGCAGTGCTGCCACCACTTGGCAGTGAGGCCCTGGCCCAACGATTTTGCATGTACTTGATGTAAAAACGAAATTACAGATGCTCTTTTGCAAAGGTTGTGAGGCTTAAGGGTAATGTTAAAGAGTACCTGACACAAGTCAAGTAGGCTCACCTTTGTGAGCATCCTCCTCATATTTAGGCATTTTGTTGTCCGACTTCCGCACTCACATGTAAGCCCCAAGGCGGACTTACATTAAAATTCTTTAAAATATAAATAAAGCACAGTCCATTGTTGGGAGAAATGGGTCCCATCTACTCCAGGCTCCTAGATGGCAACCAGGTAGTAGTCTGTGGTTTCCAGACAGTTGGCCAACACTTGTCCTTAGTTCTGCCCTTCCGTCCCGCCTCCCACCCTGGCTTACCTCTCAGGGTTTTAGTTCCCCTTCTGAAATAATGAATGCATAAAAATACATTACACCCATACTGACCTCCAGGAATCTTAAGAGGAAATATTGCTTTCTCTATCACACTCTGTTTTTTAGGGTTTGTCTTGTGGCAAGTTCCCTTTTTCAGATTTGTCAAGAAATGTAACAAGTCTCCAGTTTGCGAAAGGAATAATAGCATGTGTGTTGGCTATGTGGGGTCACAAGACCCACCCTCAAAGGAGGAAGGAGAAATGGGGACAGAGAAGGGAGGGAATTACTGAAAACATGTTAGTACACAGCTCAGGAGATGATCACAGGTGTTTTTAGGGTCGTGATGAGTCAAGATTTTAAAAAAAATGGGATTATTATTATTCATGGCTATCATCCTTATTGTTTAACCTTTCCTTTATTTTGAAAGAGAATAAGATCCAGTGCAGGCCTGGGTCCCAGGACGGGACCTACACAGACTCGGGTTCAGAGGCAGTGGAGGCATCTGTCCAGGTGGATGGGCTGGAGAGGCATCTGTATTCCTACCTGCATCCCCTCTGCTTACTCCCCTTACCTGCCCTGGTCTTAGTTAAAATAAAGTGGCAATTCTAGCAGCCCAGAGAAACGAATGATAAACTGTTCTTTTAACCTAAGGTATTGGAAACCCTTTAGAAACTCAGGTAGGAGGTAAAAAGAGAGGTGCATATTTCTTCCTACCTTGTACCCACAACAGAAAGTCAGACACAAAAGTGTCCTTGTGTACCCACAACAGAAAGTCAGTCACAGAGCTGTCCTTTCCAAGCATCAGCTTTGGAGCATGTATCAATCTTTTAAGTACAGAGGCATCCTTTTTACAGCTGCCTTGGCCATTGGGGGCTGGAAGTGCCGTCCTAAGAGAAACATTGCAGTGTGAAATCCCAGGAAAATCAGCCACCACCAGACCCTGACTGGATCCAGGCACTGGCTGGATGTCCTTGCTGGGGGACACACGGTGGTGAAGGCATTTGGGAAAGACGGGGGCAGATGGGACAGGAGGCAGTGAGGGGAAAGGGGATGGCAAAGGGGTGGAGGTCTGCATGGAGTTGGGGTGGTGCCACCAGGGTCCTGAACAACTGCATTTTTCTTCACAGAACCCTGAGGAAGACAGCAAGATGAATGTGGAGGTGAGTTCTTTACGGGGTCAGTTTAAAGAAAACATTCCTCACAGAGCCACTCATCACCACTTCACAAGGCATCCTTTTCCCTGTGAGCTTTCAGAAACATCTACACAAACTTGAAAACGTTTCCCTCCCATCTGTGAATGCTTGCAGGGCTCTTGTCCATAAGGAAAGAATGAGGCCCTTCTGAGTTCTAGATAAGACCTCCAGCTTCAGGCAGTTAGATTAGCACTTACCCACTGCAGCTAATCCTGAGCCAGCACTCATGGGGGAGGGTTGTGGAGGGATGGGGTGGGCAGGAGGGGGCGCTGGGTCCGGAACCCTGCTTCTTGTTAACTCTGGCTAAGGTGACCTTTCTCTGCATTGTCTCCATAGCAAACTCACTCTCTCACTCTCATTGTAACTATTCTTGGATTAAAGTGAGGCATCTGCTTCTCCACATGGGGCCCCCTCAGAATGGTGCCTTAGCCATCTCTTTGCCTGATCTGGAAGCCCACGCCCCAGCAGCCAATCCTCATATGCTCTAAATCCTGTTGTTTCGTTGGCATAGTCAGTCACCAAACATTTATGTATCAACACACAGAGTTTAGAGGTGGCTTTATGGTTAGAATGGTAAAAAATACAGATACAATTCTTACACTCATGGAACTTATTGAAAAGTGAGACGCCAACTCCATAATATCTTTCAACTCTTTTCTTTACCGTACCTTCTGCCCTTCATCAATTCCTTGCTGCCTTACGAAATAAATCTTAAACTTGCTCTCCCTTTAGACTTACTCTCCTCGAGATCATCTAGGTCATTCTCTCTTTTTTTAGACGGAAGCTGGGCTGGATGATGCCTCAGGCACAGAGGGTTGAGTTAATTGCACCTGCCAGCCTTAGTTCATGACATGTCTTTGTTAATCTGTACAAAGTTTTTCTTATGTTTAGTTTTTCATTCCTTTTCATCTCTGTCCCTCTTTTTAACCTCCGAAGGCAGCCATTCTAATGTACTAAATATTTATCTTTTTTGCGTATGTTCATAAAATACGTTATTGTTTTTATGCATATATTTTTTCATTTTATTTTATTTATTTTTAAAATTTTATTTTTAAAGAAGTTTCAGAGTCCATAAATGATACATTGAAAATATAGGGGATTCCCATATACCCCACCCCTCCCCCTCCCACATTTTTCTCCATTAACAGTATCTTTCATTAGTGTGGTACATTTGTTACAGTTGGTGAGCACATATTGAAGCATTGCTACTAACCATGGTCAATAGTTTACATTATGGTTTATACTTTGCACCACACGTTTTTATAGGTTTTGACAAAATGTATAATGGCCTGTATTTGTTATTGCAATTTCATGCATGACAATTCCAGTGTCCCAAACATGCCCCATGTTACACCTATTCTTCCCTTTCCCTCCCCTCAGAACCTCTGGTGACCATTGCCTTTATATCAATGGTATAAGATCTTCTATTGCTAGAATAATAAGTCTACTTTAGTCCATAGTTGCATTCCCCCCCTTATGGTTGTTTGTTTCTCAGTCTTGAGGATTTTAGGATGGTGATGTCCACTCTGTTTCTGATTGAGAGGGGGCTTAGATCCCATGGGACAGATGGATAGAACTGTCTTATTTGCACTTGTAGATACTTTCTGTTTTGGGGGATGGGTGTTGGTTATCATCATCATTTTGTTAGTTGTCCTGGGTGAGTCTGAAGAACTGGAGTGTAGGTGTTGCAACACTGCTGAGATTCAGGGCTCAACTGACATATGAACACACTGAAGATTTAAGTCTCTGGTACATATATTTAACAAGTATAGTGCTAATAATAAGATCAAATAACAGGGCAGAAGAGCCATATATTGGGAAATAATAAATGAGTCTAACTTTGTTACATTGGGGAACATATATTCCAAGGTTAGACCCATTGACAGGGTACTGAAATTTTCTGTCCTGCCTATAGTGTCTAGATGTCTCTAGAACCCTCAGCAGCACCCCTGCCTGAGGCATGTATACTGTGGCAGTTAATGAGATCCTGCTGAGATGTGCATAAACGAACCTCTGGAATGACCTCCCAACTCACTTTAAAATCACTTAGCTTTAAAAACTCATTCGTATTTAATACTTCCCCCTTTTGGTCAAGGTTTTTTTCCAAAGTTGGCACTTCATAGTAATCCCTCAGTGCCAGGGAAGCTTATCCCCAGAAGTCATGTCCCACACCAGGGGGAAGATAGTGAGTTTATATGCTGAATTTGACTTAGAGAGAGGCCACATTTGAGCAACAAGGAGGCTTTCAGGAGGTAACTCTTAAGCAATATATAATACTAGTCCAAGTTTTAATTTCACAAAAACAAGGTTCATAAGTACATCAATGTCAAGGGCTTGGCATATTGGTCTGTCCTCCCTCACTAGGCACTGCCCATATACTCTAGGGATTCTTGCCGCTGTATTTGAGAATGTAGCAGGACTTCCCAGGGTAGGAATTGAATATTCTTTGGGGTATTGTGTGAGTCTCCACCCACCTAGACAACACTCCATGACCTCTGGAACATATTCATATTCCATAAAGACATGCCCCAGGTGCACCCCTCCCCACACATCCCCTCATCACCAACACCCTGCACCTATGATCTTCCCCTGCCACAGTTGCCACCCTTCTGCATGTTCAAAACCTCCCCAAAAACAAAGCCAAAAATTAAATGATAAAAATAATAAAAAATATAATAATAATTAAAAAAACAATAAAATATAAAAATAAAAAAAATAAAAATTTTTCATTGTGTCTTTCATTACCATAAGATATGTTATCTTTTACATACAGTGACAATTTCTTCTGTATGTTCCCCCAGTGTCTTATTTTCTTTTTTTTTTTTTTTGCTTTATTTTCAAAGAAGCTTTAGGTTACAGAAAAGTCACATAGAAAATATAGGGGATTCCACTATATTCCACCCTCTTCCCTTTTCACATTTTCCCTTATTGATGACATCTTACACAAGTATGGTACATTTGTTGCAATTGATGAACAAATATTGAAGCTTTGCTACTAACCATGGTCAGTGGTTTACATTATGGATTACATTTTGCTCTGTACACAAAATTTATAATGGCCTTTATCCATCATTGCAAGATCATCCAGAATAATTCCAATGCTCTAAAAATGCCCTATGCTCCATCTATTCTATTCGTCCCTTCCCCTGCCCTCAGGACCAATGGTAACCATTAAGTTTCAATTTTTGAAGAGTAAGGTTCAAAGTCACGTTAATATTAAATATTGAGGGTTTGGCATATTGGTCCGTTTTCTTTTATTAGGCAATTCCTATGTTCTTGAGAGATTCTTGCCCCTCTAATTGAGAACATAGAAGGACTCCCCAGGAGTTTAATATTTTCTTGTTTATTATATGGGTCTCCACCCAGTGAGATAACCCATTATGACAAGATGAACATTTTCATATTCCATAGAAGCATGTCCCAGGTGTACCCTCTTCCACATATCCCCCACCCCTGATGCCCTGCACCAGTGACCCTCCCCTGTCATATTTGACAAAAGAACATTCCCACCATTGTAGTTTTAACCATAAACCTACAAGTCCCTATAGTTCATCCGTTCCTTCCTCCAGCCCAACCCCCAGTTCCATTGATAGTCCAACCCAACCCTCCCACCCTACTCCCCATCACATTCCAGCACCATCGACCACCCCTCACATCTTCACAGCAACATGACCCCCATCTACTGCCAACCACACCCTTCCACCTTATCATAGGTCTTGCCCATATTTATGTGCATATACTTTTAATTTACATAACTATCATGTCACAATTATGTTGGTCTTTTTCTTTTCACTCAGCTCTATTTTTTCAAGAGCAACAAAGTTTACCCTTCTGCATGATATCCCATCATGTACATAGCATTACTTCTAACAAAAATTACTATTTAAACCTTTGTGGTGTAGATGAAGAAATGAACTGTTAAATAAATCGCTCGTAGTCACAGGGTCTTAAAAGGCAGCAGGATGGGGATTCAAACCCTGATCTTTTTGACTTCATGAATGCCTTTCTTCTTGTCTGTTTAGCTAATCCTGCCCATCCAGTTCAAATGTCATTTCTGCTGCCTGAAATGCTTTCTCAGAGCCTTCTCTCTGCAAGTGAGACCTCACCCTTCTGGATTCCATTGCCCTGTATTTAACTCTTTCTTTGTTGCCTTCCACCCTGACTTCTTATATAGATGTGTCTCGTTCATCTTAGAATCCCCACAGCATCTGACATGATGTCTTTATATATGGTATGTTGTCACTAAATGTCAGTTGATTAAATGACAGGATGATTCAGAAATTATTTAGTAATCTATAATGCAATCCACAGCTCTGGGGTGAGTCAGTGAAAATGTAAAGTTAGGAAATCATATGAGAGACATTTTCACCGTGATTCAGAGGCTGGCTGGAGGGGGTGGTGGGAGGGGAGGTGGGGAAAGGGTCAGTCAGTACCATAAGCCTTTTGATCTCGGAGGACGTTTGCCTAATGCACAGGTGTTCCAGCCTGTCAAGCTGGGTGATTGAAAGGAATCGCAGCGCCACTGGCCTTTGCCCAGAAGCTCAGAGCACAGCCAGTTAGGTGGGTTAGATGATTGGCCTTTAACCCTGAACACGAAGATCCAGGTCAGGGTGATTCAGCTAGCCAGGAATACCCAGGTTGCATTTTTTCTTGGGACTGGAACTCAGAGTAAAGGATGGCCCAGAGCACAAGATGTTGAAGGATTCAGCATAAAGGGGATTCATAGAGATTTTAAGAATTAGTGATACCCAACTCTCCAGCAATATGAGGGAGAGAGAACAGAGAGGTGAGGATTGAGCTTTGGGAAACACCCTCACTGAGGGGAGGGAGGATGATGGGGGAAATAGGTGGAGTGGTCAAAAGAAACCTCAGTAGTATGAGGTGAGAGAAGAGGAGGCGACAAGGAAGGAGTGAAATTTTAAAGAAGGTCCAATTAAGTGTCCAATATGGCTGAGGACTAGGAGAATGTGGCTGAGGAAAAGCCCCAGAAAGTGGCAGTGATGAGGAAGAGAAGCATAGGAATGATGACTGATTGCAGCTGACCCCAGAGGGGTGACCAGAGGCAGCAGTTTGAGCACCAAAGTTGGAGGTTTCCGGGTGACTTGGGATCATTGGACACTGCCCAATCAGGGCTAGACAGTCCCAATGGGAGAGGAACGGAGGACTTTGAGAGATGAGAGTGAACCAAAGGCTGTGCACTCTGCAGAGGTCTCACCTGTTCTGAGCAACCCTTTGGTATTTGTATCTACTTCAAGTGTATGTTTACATTTTAGGTAACTAATACACTCACATAATTTCAGCTTTTTAAAAGACTTTAAAAAAATGTACCATGAAAAGACCTCTTTCTTCTCACCCCTGTCTCCCAGCTGCTTCAATTCTCATACTCACAGGCATCCAGTGTTACCAGATTCTTGTGTGTCCTTCCAGAGAGATTCTGTACATATACAAGCGAGTATTTTTTTTTTCCAGTTCCCCTCTCTCACACACACACACCCCTTTTTTAACACACCCTATAGACACAACTTACACTGTTCTGACTTTGCTTTTTTCATTTAACATGATATTTTGGAAAGCAATTATTATTAATATATAAAAGCTTCCTTGTTATTTTCTTATAGCTCTATAATATTCTACTTTATGGCTAGACCGTGTATTAATTTCTTAGGGCTTCCATAACAAACTTAAAACAACAGAAATTTATTGTCTTGGAATTCTGGAGACTAAAAGTCTAAAATTTAGGTGTTGGCAGGTCCAGGCTCCCTCTGAAGTCTGTAGGAAAGAATTCTGTTCCATGCCTTTTTCCTGTCTTCTGGAAGTTACTGGCAATCCATGGCTTCCTTGGCTTATTGCATAATAGTCTCTGCCTCCATCATCACATGGCTGTCTTCTCTCTGTTTGTCTCTCTCTTCTCCTCTTCTTAGAAGGACCAAAGCTATATTGGATTAAGGGTCTACCGTACTCTAGTATGATGTCATCTTAATTTAACTAATGCCTTCTGCAGTAACCATATTTCCAAATAAGGTTACATTCTGAGGTGTTGGGGATTAGGACTTCAGTTTATCTTGTTGGGGGCAACAGTTCAACCCATAGCAGACCATAATTTACATTTACAGACATTTAGATGGTTTCCAATCTTTTCCTTTTACAAGCAAGGTGACAATAAACCTAAGTCATTTCCCCTTGCATAGTTTAATAGGTATAGTCTTAGAAATGAATTTACTGGGGCAAAGTGCATTTGCATTCTAAATTGTGATAAATTTTTCCACAATTTAAGGACTGCTCTCCAGAAAAGTTGTACCAATTTTCTCTCCCTCCAGCAATGTATGAACATACCTGTTTTCTCACACCCTCACCAACCAATGATTTGTCAGACTCTCTGATCCATGCATGGGGATAGATGAAAAACACAATCTTGTAGTTCTTGACTCTAGTGTGAATCTCTCTTTCCCTTCCCACGGTGGTGGTCCAGTACCTGCCCTCATGTTTCAAACCTCAAGAGTTTTTTTTTTAAACAATGGTTATATGTTTTCTTATGCCCTCCTTCTTCATCTCAAAAAAACTTCGTTTTTCCAAGTTGGGAGAGCATGTTCTCTTAATCCTAACTTCCTATCAACTGCATTTTGAGGTCTGGAGCTCAAAACACCAGTTTCTCTGAGTACAAACAGGAGGAAGGAACAGCTCATTCTGTGACTATGATTTGGTGCTAAATTATTTTTCTTGTTTTGTTTTGTTAGTTTTCATAAATTATTCAACATTAAGCCAAAAGAAATTCTAGAAGTAGCTTTTTAAAATAATTTTTTATTAGAGAAGTTGTAGGTTTATAGAAAAATCATGTAGAAAGTATAGTGTTCCCATATACCCCCTGTTATTAATACTTTGCATTAGTGAGATACAATTGTTACAAAGGATGAAAGGATATTATTATAATTATGCAATTAACTATAGCCCATGGTTTACATTGGGCTTCACTGTTTGTGTTGTATAGTCCTATGGTTTTTTTTTTTTTTTAATTTTATTCTAATAACAGATAACCTAAAATTTCTCCTAACTACATTCAAATATACAATTAAGTGGTGTTAGAAGCAGCTTTTTAAAACATCTTTTACCATCATTACCAAGACTTTTTCATGACCCCAGACAGAAACTGTGTACTCTTGAAGCAATAACTCCTCATCCTGCCCTCCTCAAACTCCTGGTAACCTCTAGTCTACTCTCTGTCTCTAAGAATTTGCTTATTCTAGATATTTCATATAAGTGAAACCATATGTTATTTGTCTTTTTGTGCCTGGCTTATTTCATTCAGCATAATGTTTTCAAGGTTTATCCATTGTCTAGTTTGAGTCGTTCTGTGGACCCAGAAAATTATGTTCTTAAGCTAACCCATTCCTGTGCACGGAAGCCTATTGTGTGTGGGGCCTTTTGGTTGGACTCATTTAAGGGACCTTCATTAGATCATTTGATTAGATCAATTTTGATTGGACTTTGTCAGTGAGGCATGACCCAGGTTAAGTCTCCAACCCCTTGCTTGGGTCTTATATAAACTGAGAACTGAACACAGAGAGACACAGAGGAAGGAAACCACCATTTTGATCCTGCCATGTGAGAAAAAGGAGAAAGTAGAGAGAGAGGACTCCAGTTTCACCTACAACTGCAGAAAGACAGAGATGCCCCAAGAGGCTCAAGGAGAGAAGCCCAGGGAGAGATGCCTGATTGCCCACAGCTGAGCTCAAGGAGCAAGTAGAGAGAGACTGGCACACCTACCATCTTGCCTCATCTTGTGGCAGGATGCCAGGATCACCAGTAGCTGACTTTGGTGAGAAAGCATCTCTGATGGTGCTTGATTTAGAAATTTCATGACCTTGAAACTGTAAGATTTTCCCCTAATAAAATCCCCATTATAACAGAGTGTAAACTATAATGTAAACTGTAGCACGTGGTTAGTAGTAGTGCTTCAATATGTGTTCATCAGTTGTAACAAATGTACCACATTAATGAAGGATGTTAATGTGGAAAAGTATGGAAGGGAGAGGGAGTGGGGCATATGGGAATTCCTTATATTTTTATGTAACATTTATGTAATCTAAAGCTCCTTTAAAATAAAAATAAAATTAAAAAAAAAAAAATCCCCATTATAAAAGCCGACTGGTTTCTGGTACTTTGCATTGGCAGCACTTTGGCAAACTAAGACATCCATAGTGTAGGGTTGTATCAGAACTTCATTCCTTTTTATGGCTGAATAATACTCCATTGTATGGATAGACCACGTTTTGTTTATCCATTCATCTGTTGAAGAAGGACACTGGGGTTGTTTCCACCTTTTGACAATTGTGAATAATGTTTCTGTAAACAATGATTGAATTAGTTTTGGGGTCACCTTATTGTCCCTTATGTTTGTCCCTCTCTATTGTTTCACAACTACTATTCCTTTCTCCTTAAAATACCACCTCTAAAGGTTGTATATATGGTGGTGTTTTACCAAAAGTTTAAGGGAACAGAGCACAGCAGACAATTGGAAATGGGATTTTAGACATCCGGGTTTCTAGATGCACATTGCTCATCCCACTATTTCTTACTGACCTCCTTTCTCTGCAGATTTCAGTCTCCGCACTAGTTGTATTCACTTTTCCCTTCCTATTCTCCTTCTTCCCCTTTCTGCTGTCTCCTGCTGCCTCCTTTCTTCTACTTAGCAGTTTAGCCATCACTTTGATTTGCAGTTTCCTTTCAATTCATGCCATAAAGAGGGCACATTTCACCTAAAATTGTCTCGGAGGTGGCTTTCTTTGAAAATAAATAGTTCTTTCTCTAAGTGGGACTGGATTAAGATACAGTGTTTTTACGCAGCTTTTGTCTGTGTGTACCAGTTTATCAAGAAAACTGTATCTAAACCAAACCTTAAAGAGCTTCCTTGTATACTCTGACACACTGTACAAGCCAAGACTTGATACATAAATTTATATGTATCATTAGCTAATGAAATGAGGAAAGCTGTCTGGGTTATTTGCAGATAATGGGGCTGCTTCTTAACCTTGTGGCTCTTAAAGCTAATAGATGTTTCTGGTTGTTTTCTGGAATATAGTGATCCAATAATTACTCTCTGGAATGCTATAAATATTTAAACTAATAAGGAGATTATTTCTCTTCTTTGCTTGGGAAAAGGGAAACAAACTTAAATGTTTGATCAGGGATAGCATTTTGCCTATACAAATTTCTGTAGAGATCATCGTATTGCTTTTTGGTATATGAAACTGTCAGGAAACAAAACCAACAAACTAGACTGCTAACCTAAAAGGAACTAACTTGGCTAAATTTCCTTTTGTCAATTGAGCATTGTGACCATGCTTCACTGAAGAGAAGGCTGGAACTCCATTTTTCAGAGCCTTCTCTTCTGTAAGAAGCTGGCAAGTTAGCGGCACTCCCAGCAAACTTGGAAGACAAAGGAAAGACAGACCGTTAATCCTTGGGGATGGTTGCAGTCACATGTGTGACCCAAGGCAGGTGTGCGGTTAGCCG
>JAQZBX010056480.1:0-18179 GCA_029593785.1 Cabassous unicinctus
TTTTAATCATAAAATTTCAAGTCTGCTATGTCATAGGGAATCCTGACTGAACCTGAAAGAATTTCTACTGGAGGCTTTAAACTTCCAAATCCACTTTGCATTAAGCCACAGTTTCGCTTCAGGGCCAATCTCAGATTTCCACTGGAAAGTTAACACAACACACACAAAATCATCCCCAGGCATCTGTTATGTCCCACCCTGACCAGCTCACTTCCTTTCCATTTTTCTTTTCGTTCTTTGACCTAAAAGAGAAGTGAAAATTATCAGGTATTTTATTTATTTATTTAATTTTAACTTATAATTTTACTTTTAATTATCTACCCTATTCTAAGTGAGTTTTGACTGTTTGGAAAAAAAAAAAAAAAACACCACAAAACGTGTCACAGATTCAGGGGCCCACAAGGGGCTCCAGAAAGGACGTGAGGAGGGGGAGCAGGGTTTTATAAGTGCACGGTCTCTCCAGGGACCAATGTATGAGATTCCTGAACTAATTTGTGCTCATAACGTCTGGTATGTTGGTTAAAAGAAATCAGTGTCATTACCTACCTAAATTGAAAAAAAAAAAAATCCAGTTATTATCTTTGAATAAAATCAACCTGTATTTACCCTGGTATGCAGCCATTTCCAAAATGCATTTTCTTTGGCTGTTGATTTTATGCATGTTCACAAGGAAAATCTAAAATAGCCCATTCAGCTGGAATGCAAATGTGGCTTGAGAGGGAGTGAGTGTTCTTATATAAATTCCCGAAAAGGGCCAATCCACTATTGGCTTCTCAGCTCCTTCTTCCACTTGTGAATATCAGTTACAAACCCATTAAGGGGCCTCACGGTTTGACCATCCTGTCCTAACGCAGATGTTCAATCTAATCATACAGATATGTGCATACAGGGTCATTCCAGACCGTGGGCCTTTGTCCTCCTGTGGCAAAGAGCCACCATCCTCAGAAGTAGCTTCACAATCTCTTCTCTGAGGTTTCGGCTCCAGCAGCTCATGCCTGTACCACGGGGTTGTAGATGTGAGACTTGCCCACTCCCAGATCCAAATGGCAAGGAGGTGGCAATCATTAAAAAGAGATCATTGCTAATAGCATACTTAGAAAATGCAGACAACAGTCTGGTTTTCTTTTTCTTTTTTTTTTTTTTTTTCCAGTTCTGATGAAAAAGTCACGTTGACCAGCAAAACAGCACAGGGACTGTTTTAAAATAATGCCAGATTCTTCCCAACAGCGACCCGAGAAAGAGGACAGATGTTGATTTAAGAATATCACTCTTTTCTAGGCTTTCCCTCTTCCTTCATTATTTGCATGAGTGTTTAGTGGTAGCTTACAAGGCAGCAGGAACCAGTTGGCGAGGTGACCCTAATCCCTGCCCTCCAAGGGCTTAGTGTCTAGTGGAGTAAACAGAAGGTAAGTGCTACTACAAGAGGGTTAAGTGTAAGGGCTAAGAAGCACCTGGAGAAGTGTTTAATACAACTGTAAGGGGTCAAGGAAGGCTTGCTAGAGGAAGCACTATGTACATTGAGACTCAAAGGAGGCATAAGAGAGAGCCAGGGAAGAATGAACATTTCCAGGAATATAGAACACTTGTGGAAAAATCTGAAGATGAGAGTATGGCGCATTGGAAAAACTGGACTGCAGAAAGAGGAAAGAGGACACAGTCTCCTGTAGGAAACATTAAGGCATGTTAAAGAGCTTGGGGCCGGACATCTAACAAAAGGATGATGGTGGACAACGCCCATCCCAAAAAACAGAGAGTATCGACAACTGCAAGCAAGACAGTTCCATCCATCTGCCCTATGGCATCTAAGCCCCCTCTCAATCAGAAGCAGAGTGGGCATCACCATCCCTATATCCTCAGGATTGAAGAATGAACAAACATAAGGGGGGAGTGCAACTATGAACTGAAGTAGACTTATTATTCTAGCAATGGAAGAACTTGTAACACTGATACAAAGACAGTTGTTCCAGGAGATTCTGAGGGGGGAGAGAGGGAAGAACAGGTGTAGTGTGGACTATTTTTGGGACATTGGAATTGTTCTCCATGGCGTTGCAATGATGGATACAGGCCATTATATCTTTTGTCAAAACCTATAAAATTGTGTGGGGCAAAGTATAAACCACAATGTAAACCATAGGCCATGGTTAGCAGCAATGCTTCAATATGTGTTCACCAATTGTAACAAAGGTACTGCACTATTGAAAGATGTTGTTAATGTGGAAAAGTGTGGGAGGGGTAGGGGTATATGGGAATCCCCTATATTTTGTATGTAACATTTATGTAATCTAAAGTTTCTTTAAAATTAATTAATTAATTAATTAAACAACAACAACAATAAAAAGTACTTGGGGCCAGTATGTAGGAGTGTTATTTGGAGTGGGAGTGGAGTGGAATGGCGTGGGCCTAGAGGTGGGGGGATAGAGGAGTGAACTGATTAGATTTGCATTTCAGACAGAGCACTATGACCATGGTGTGTAGAGTGGATGGGCAGGGATTGGGTTGCGAGAGGGAATGCCAATGGGATGCTGATATCAAAATCTGCCCAATGGGCCCTAAGCTCCCTCTCAATTAGAAACAGAGTGGGCATCACCATCCCCAAATCCTCAAGATTGGAGAATGAACAATGGACTAAAGTAGACTTACTATTATTCTATTATAGACTTATTATTATTCTAGCAATGGAAGACCTTGTATCATTGATATAAAGACAGTGGCCACCTGAGGTTCTGGGGGGAGGGAGAGGGAAGAATAGGTGTAACATGGGGGCATTTTTGGGACATTGGCATTGTCCTGCATGACATTGCAATGATGGATACAAGCCATTATACGTTTTGTCAAAACCTATAAAATCATGCAAGGCAGAGAGTAAACTATAATGTAAACTATATTCCATGGTTAGTAGCAATGCTTCAATATGTGTTCATTAATTGTAACAAACATATCACACTACTGAACAATTTGTTTATGGGGGAAAGCGTGGGAAGTACAAGGGGTGGGGCATATGGGAATTCCCTACATTTTTTATGTAACATTTATGTAATCTTAAGCTTCTTTAAAAATAGAAAACAAACATTAAAAAAAAAAATCTACTCAGGAGGACATCGTCTAAACTTATTAGCAACAGTGGGGATGGACATCCTAGCTGCATAAAGGTCCCTCTATGGAGGTTGGACCCATGCTATGGATGGGGTTTCTGGGAAATAGAGTACATGGATTACTAAGGATGCACTTCTGTGGATGGTACTGTCCAAGGGTCATGAGATCAGGGCTGCTTTGTAACCTCCACACAGAAAGAAGCGGGTTAGGGGAGTTGGAATTTGGGAGGCACTACAGGCAGAGAGTTGAAGTAGGGGGCTGCTACAATAGCTTTGGCCAGTGGATTTCAAATTGCACCGAAGAGGGTCAAATGGAATCTCAGAAGGAAACAGGCCACCAGAGAAGCAGGGATAGGCCAATTGGCAACAATGTCCTGCCCCCCAGCTTCAGCCACATCACTTCCTCTGTTTCTATGTATATTTGATATTTGTATGTGTGTGTGTTTCTGATATTTCTACATATATATCTGTCATATCTTACATGTATATATCTAATACACACACATATATATACACATATATCTGTATATGTACATATATAGATAGAGTGATAGAAAGAGAGATAGAAAGAGAGAGAGAGAGAGAGAGAGAGAGAGAAAGTTTCCAAGTCAGAGTTTGTTTGAAAAGAGAACAACCTACACAGGTTACAAGAGTATAAAAAGCAGCGGTTCAGGTTGAAAGTAGTGAATTGTGAACTTAGTGAGATGGTAGTGGAAATGGGAGGAGAGGGAATAGTTGGGAGACCATCAGAAGAAGAACTTACGGAAACTGGCCAGTGATTGACTGGGGGTGAAAGAAGGATGACGAGAAATTGTTACTTGTATAGTAAAGTCATATGAGATGCACATTTAACTCATGCATATTCAGTGATGACTACAGAGGGAAATAATTTCATAGTGCAATGAATTCTGCTCACCTTTCTACCTGCTGAAAATGTGCCCCTGAGTGAGCTTGAGATGAGAACCACGACTCCCTGCTGCCTTGGGGGGCTTTAGTTTGCACTGTCCTTTATGGCCATTTTTATAACCAGGGTCGCTCAACCTTAGCACTAGCGACGTTTTGGGCTGGGGACTTGTTGCGGGGGTCTGCCCTGTGCAGTGGAGGATGTTTAGCAGTATCGTTGGCTTCTATCCACTAGGTGCCACTAACACATCCCCCTTCCCCAGTTCTGAAGACCAAAAAATGTCTTCAGATACTGCAAATGTCCCATGGGGGAACCTAATCACTCCCACTTGAGAACCACTCATTCATACTCAGGGCAGCAAGGGGCTAACACTGCCAACATTTTTGAAATTTTTGCTCAGTAGAATTATGGGTTGATAGTATTTCTGTCTCCCAGCACTGTAAAGATGTTTAAATTCAGCCCTTTAAATTCAGGGTTGCTTTTTCTTTTCAGCACTCCACTGAAGAGAAGCCCACTACTATTTGTGTCATCACTCCCTGTATGTAATGTCCCTTTTTGTCTTTGGCTGCTTTCCAGATTTCCTCTTTAACTTCGGGTTACGGCAATTTGACTATAACGTGTCTATGTGTGGTTTTTCTTTGTATATGTTCTCCCTGGGGTTGGCTGAGCTTTATATATCTGTAAGATTATGTGTCCCACTAAATTTAGAAAAGTTTACGTCATGTTTCTTTCTTTCTTTTTTTTTTTTTTACAGCTGTATTTAGTTAGAGTTGACATACAACGAATGGCACATATTTCAAGTGCACAATTTGATAAGTTTTGACACATGCATCACTTGTGAAGCCATCATCACAATCAAAATAGTGAACATATCTATCACGCCTAGAAATTTTCTTGAGCCCCTTTTGAATCCTTCTCTCCCATCCATCCCAAACCTGCTCTTTCCCCAGGAAACAATTGGTCTGCTTTCAAACAACAAACTAGTTTGCATTTTGTAGAATTTTTTATAAATGGGATCACACAGTATGCACTCTTTCATATCTGCCTTCTTTGACTCAGCCTGATTATTTTGAGGTTAATCCATGTTGCCACATGTATCAATAGCTCATTACTTTTTATTGCTAAGTAGCATTTCATTGTATGAAAGTACTACAACTTGTTTATCCATTCATGTCCTGACAGACATTTGCAATGATTCCAGTTTTTGGCTATTACAAAGAAGCTGCAATGAACATTCGTATCCAAGTATTTGCATGAACCTATACTTTCATTTCTCTAGGGTAAGTATCTAGGAGTAGGATGGCTAGATCATATGGTATGAATATGTTTAACTTTTAAAGAAAGTGCCAAACTCTTTTCCAAAATGTTTATACCATTTACATTTGCACCAGCAGTGTGTAAGAGTTCCAGTTGCTCCACAGCCTTGCCAATACCTCACTATGGTCAGTGTTTTTAATTTTAACTTAATAAGTTTATAATTTTATTTCATTGATTGCATTTTCTAATTATTAATCATGTTGACCAACTTTTCACATGATAATATGCTATCCATATGTCTTTCTTCGTAAGTAACTGTTTAAATCTTTTGACCATTATTTTCTTATTGAGTTTTGAGAGTCATTCTTTCTATCTATCTATCTATCTATCTATCTATCTATCTGGATACAAGAACTTTTATCAGGATATATCATATTCCAATATTTTCTTCCCTTCTGTGGCTTATCTTTCATTATCTTAACATTGCTTTTTTTAAGTTTATAAGTTTTAAATTTAGATAAAATCCAATTTATCAATTTGTTAAATTTTTTATGGATCATACTTTTGGTTTCCTGTCTAAAATATCTTTGCCTACCACAAAGTTACAAGGATTTGTTCTTATATTCCCTTCTAGAAATGTTATTGTTTTACATTTAAGTCTAGTATTCATTTTTGAGTTAAATTCTGTAAATGGTATGAGGCCTGGGTAGGAGTTCATTTTTTTTTCAAGCAGTAGTTGTTGAAGATTTTCTTCTGTCCACTGAACTGACTTTGAACATTTGCCAAAAGTCAGTTGTCCGTATAGTAAAGGGGTTCTTAACGTTTTTTGTTCCACGGACCCCTGTGCCAGTCAGGTGAAAACCACAGACCCCTTACTAAGTCTACACTGAGACACCTTACTAAGTTCACACTGTACTGTGCATTATTTAATAAATATATCACACCCACAGCCAACACGTCCCACAAGAATAATGTTTTTTTGAATTTCAATTCACGCTCACAGACCCCTTGTTAAGAACGCCTGATATAGTATGTGTCTAAATCTGAATGCTCTATTCTGTTCCCTTGAGCTATTTGTTTATCTTTATGTCAATACCACACTGTCTTGATTACTATAGCTTTAAAACAAGTCCTGAAGTCTGGGAGAAGTAGCTTTCCATCTTGTTTTTCCTTTTCAAAGTTGTTTCATTATTCTAGATTCTTTTTGTTTCCTATGAATTTTAGAATGAGCTTGTCAATTTCCTAAAAATCTAAGGTTTTTATTATGGTTGCATGATGGCAAATAATGAGGTTTCCAGGTATGCAAAGATTAAGATTTGTCTTTCATGCACCATTCTGAGGAATTTATTTAAGGATTAATACTGACAAAAACAGACAGATTGAAGAGAGGAAATCGTGGAATGTAGGAAACAGTGATAGAACCCTGTGGTGTCCAAGAAGCCTACAGAGCATCAGGCTCTGTATATATTCCACAGGCTGGAATATAGTGGGACACGTTATATTGTTGAAAACAAGACAGAAGAAAAGCATTTGGACACTCTTGACAAGGTGAGGGGGAAACTCTACAAGAAAGCCATGATCAGAATATAGGATAAAATTTTGAAAATGGCACTTTTAAAAATCAATTGTTAGAGTGTAGGAAAAGGACCTTGATTCTAGAAATATTCCACTTTATGTGGTCCAGAGACAATCATATTGAATCAGTAAAGGAAAAAATAACAGGGAAGAATTGTTAACATAAAATAGATATTTATTGTGTACCACGCACTGTGCAAAGTATTTTACATGTGTTAATTTTGTAATCCTCACAACTACCCTGAGATGTAGATATTATTTTCTTCTTTTTAGAGATAAAGATCTAAAGCATAAAGAAGTTAAGCGACTTGTCCAAGATCCCAAAGCTAGAAAGTGGTGGCGCGAGATTCTTAAACTTCATTATATTCTGCTTCTGTAAATATATATATATATATATGTTTATTTTATATAATAAATATTTCTGTAATGTTTCTTGTTTATGACTTTTAGAACCAATTGGTAGATAAATCATTGAATAATGTTCTAGAACAGAATGCTCTTATCAATGTTCACAATATAAAAATACAAACATTGATAATGGAAAGATGGGGTAGGCGAGAGGTAGAAGGCACAGTAAGAAGGGCAGTATTCTCATGTTATATAGTGAGGAATGAGAAGATAATATCTAAGTTTGATAAACAAGAAATAGGGGGTGTAAGCGTTATTTTATATTATAATCAGTAGGAAAGGAGTAATAACTATATAGCTTCCATTTATAACTATGTAACTAGAATTTGGTATTTAATTATCAAAGTGAGGAGAATGAGAATGGAAAAGATAGAAGTTGTGTAAGAACTTTCTAAAGTTCTCAAAGAGTTTGTGCACAAGCTGTAGTAGAATCCTAAATTTCTTACACGTTTAAAGGAGAAATAAAAACATTTCATTTGCCATTTGTCAGTTTGAAAGGTAATTATTTAATGATACTAAAGTCATATTCTATGAAAATATCTTCCAACTGTGAATTATCAGAGCAAAAGTCTGTTCACAGTGATTGAACATTAAAACAAATAATTCAATATTCTTTAGATATTTTAATATCATAGAATTTAAAAATGAAACTTCTAAGCTTAGATTCCCAAAGCTAAGATAAATATAATAAATCACAAGAATCCTCATTCCTAAATCAAGATATAGAACCCACCAAGAGATTGCAAATTTGGTTCTACCAGCATTAGCCCACCACCCAACTTGAGTAAATGAGTTGACATGGAAGAAAGCAGTTGAGAAAATGGCTTTAGAGAGAATCGTGGAAGAGTTGTTGCATTTATACTCCCCTGTACCTGAATGCAAGTAAAAGCAGTTGAAGACTTGAAAATATGTTCTCTGACATTGGAGAGACCCAGAGTCTAGCATGTGACACACACCTGAAAAAACGGGGCTGACGGAGAAGAAGAGACAGATGCATTGGCAATGGTTTGCATTTCTACTTGTGGCAGGGATTTTCCTTGGAATTGGGTAAGGATCCAATGGAAGGGAACAACTCCAGGGGGGATGCTTGCAGTGGAGAAGGCATTTCCAGCAAAGAGATGGAATGCATAAATCCCAGACCCAGATCTAGTTTTTTGTCACCTACATCATAGAAACCACGTTCAGAAGAGCCCAGAAGATCATCCATCCGTGGGAAACCCACAAATAATGCCATATCAGAAGAATCAGCCTATGGAATCTTCCACATCCAGAGGGTGTCAAGACACCTTTTAACTGTGCCATTCAAGAAAGTCCATTTCTGTCCACGACCCCGCCGCCCTCCTCCTAGGGCCGACGCTGCTAAGGCATGGCGGAAGAGGTAGAGCTAGAATATTATGGTGAAGACGACCATGCCCCCTTCTATCTGTTCTGAGCTTACAGATCAGAAGCAAGTCAAGCTGAAGGAGGAGAAAGATTTTCAATATGAATGAAATTTAGAGTTTTATAATTACAAGGGACTGGAGTTATGTGATTATTAGAGAGGTCTGCGTCCTTTACTTTATAGAGTGACAGAAAAAGCTATGAAACCCATGTGAGATTATAGCTAGGAGTTGATAAAGAACTTTTTCATAGAACAAGTTTAATGCGGAGTGGTGAAAAAGAATAAGGTAGATTTCAACCTACACCCCATTGAGTGCAGCTCATTTAACTGACAAAATAATTTTCTTGAATTATTGTTAAGTTTTTTTAAACAAATTAATTTGTGGGTAGCTTTTGAATGCCAGAGAGACCACTCAGAAGTTTATTTGGTTTCTAAAATTAATATTAGATATATTACAGTGGTAAGGTTAAAACTCTAGTTCTTCCTTATGCTTTTAAATTCTGCTTATAAGTGTTATTATTGTATTTATGCACTTAATAATTTTAAAATTCACTCTCAGTGTTATTTTGTCCCAAGTATAAACTTTAAAAAAGTCCTTCAAATATTTTAGACTGAATTTTTAAATTTGATATGTTTGATTTCCTTCTTAAGTGCTTTCATTTCTAATTTAACTAGTGGACCCTTCCTTATAAATCTAATAAATCAAACTTATAAATATCATGGATTTTGAGTTCTCTTAAACGTGCCAATACAGTACATAAACTTAGAAAGATTTCAAATTAAAATCGCAGGTCTAAATTAAATATTTAATTGTACATTTTAATTTGGAGTTATTGGCCTGGGACTCTAATAGGCCAAATTTTGTTAAACATAACAAATTCATAAATATCAAATAATAAAATCATGGTGAGACTTCTCTTCCATATTTGAATGTTGAATTCCAACCCTTAGGAGGTTGTGAGACAGAAGATACTTACCTTATCACATAATTCATGTGAACTTTCCCGAGAGATTTCTGTTGGGTGTGAAATGTGGAGCTGCATGCACTCAAGACAATTCTTTTTTTGGCCCATTAAGCACTATTATACTATCGAATGCATGATGCAAGGTTGCTTTCTCAGCTTTCTTGAGGTTGCAAAAAGACCAAAGATTTCAGCCAGGAGGCTGATGGGGTTTTTGTCAGCAACTTTGATGTGAGGCATTAAACCTTACTGATAATTGTTCCTTCAGTGAGTCCATAACTCAGAGGAGGTTTTCACATGGTACAAGATCTCTAGATTCATACACTGCCTGTTACCTAATTCTTCTTCCTTCTCACACACATCTGTGACATGAACCCAGGTTGATTACCTCATTAGGGTTTCTGTTTCCTTGGATCTTAAATTGCGTCGGTGTATTTTCTGTCTACCTCTCACCACCTTTGAACCTGATGGAAATCTGCCTTCTTTCATCCTCTCAAGACCACCCAACTCTCCCAGATATTAAAATGAAAGCCATGCATTTTGGACATCTCACGTAGCTACTAGGTCATTCTACTAACAATTTGCACAAAGAGAAGTCAAATAAAAAGTAATAATAAAAACATGAACGGAGACATCATTTTGAGACACCCTGCTGTACTTTTCCATCTGTTAAAAGCCGTAGGATGTAGCCTGCACAGACGCTGCTTATTTTCTATTTTATAGATTAACCCAGTTGTATCTAAAGAGGCTGGGTAACCTATCCCAAAACATGTAGATAATAAGTAGGAGAATCAAGACCCAAACCCAGTTCTGATCCTAAATGTACTATGCATTCTACTGTACCTTCCTGCCTCTCCTTAAAAGTCCAGCAAAGGTAGTGAAAGAAACCAGACAAAAAGTACTGCATATTCTATGATTCCATTTATATAAAATGTAAATATAAATCAATTTATAAAGATGAAATTAGATTAGTGGTTATGTAGGACTGGGGAAGGACTGCTAAGGGGTGTGGAGTTTTTCTTTTTGGAGTAATGAAATTGTTCTGAAATTTTTTGTGGTGATGAATGCACAACGTTGTGATTATACTAAAAGCCATTGATTATACACTTTGGATAGATTGTATGGTATGTGAATATTTCTCAATAAAACTGCTTAATAATAAATGTGCAAGAATAGCCAGAAATAGCAGCGATGTATAGCAGGGGAAGCATAGAGAGATGGAGAGGTGATGAATTTTCTTGTTTGTTTGTCTGTTTCTTGTTTATTATTATTATTATTATAGAAATAATGAAAATGCTCTAATAATGATTGAAGTGATGAACGCACAACTATGTGATTATACCAAATACCGCTGATTGTACACTTTGGATTAACTGTATGCTTTATCAATATGTATCAATAAAATTCATTTGTTTAAAAAAAAAAAGTCCAGCAAAGGCACACCAAAAGAATAAACACTGAGAGAAAGCTTTCCAATAATTTTTTTAAAGGAGGTACCGGGGATTGCACCCGGGACCTCGTACATGGGAAGCAGGCGCTCAACCACTCGAGCTACATCCGCTCCCTCCAATAATTTTTGATCTTCATGAAAAATATAAGAAAGTAGTTTTATAAGGGGGGGGGGGATGCGTTATTCTTGTTAAAACTTCCCAAGCAACTTCCATTCTTCAGGAGCATGCAAAGACGCAGCCTTTCAAACTCCGAAAGACGAAAATGCCTGTTACAAGTCTTGTTGATTATATACTTAGGGCAGACTCATTAAGAGTTGGTGATTTCTCTGGTCAGGAGCACTGGAATTTTCTTTGTTATACTTCAAACCTTGTAAAAATTCTCGAGCAAATTCACTGAGCCATCTGCTAGAAATCCATCCCATGCCACAACATGGGATGGAATGCCTGGGCCCCAGATGGGATAGAATTAAAAACCTGTAAAGCAGAGTGTCACTCATAGACCAGTGATTTTCAAATCTCCCTCGTCATTTTTTTGTGAAGCAGTGGAACTGTTCCAATACATTAGATCTTACGTAGGAAGCCAATACATTAAAGATGTAGAAGCAGGGCAGCTCGAGTTTAAATGCAGATTCCACAGGGGATCGTTATGTCCTTCATCAGCACCCATAATTGTTCATGGGGTATGTTCAAAGCATAGTGTGGCTCTGGAAAAGTCTATGGAGGCCACTTCTTAGAAGATTTCTCCCTGCGCCTCATGAGGAGGGAACTTGAGCATATCTATAGAGGCAAACGTCATTCTGACTCCATGCCCACTACCTAATGTTAGAAACAATAACCTTATTGTTCCAGACATTCAGAAGCCGAGTGTGATATTTGCCAGATGTAGCACATCTCTACCATTTTGTCAAAGGCAAATATATATTTTGTCAGACAATAATTAGTAAGCACGCCTGCTAGAGTCAGGTCTTTGTGGGAGAACTTTTTCCTCCCCTCTGTTTTATCTCTACTCTCAAATGTGGCTTTTGCAATTTAGGGGCATTTATACGAATAAAGCTTTTCCATGAAAGGGGGTGAGGCTACTTACTCCCTAATTGTGCTTTTCTCACTACATCTTAATTGGCTCTTGGGCATCAGGTGGAGAAATAAAGGAGGAAAAGGAAAATGTGCCGAGCCTTGTGGAAACGCAGGCTGAAATGCTTGAATGCTCCGCCCCCATGTAATTTATATTCCAGTTATTGATTGCTTCTGCTACCTCAGGATTATGGAAACAGATTTGGAAGCCATCAAGAAAAAGAGGTAGAGACTATTATTATAATGCTTACACTATCCAATAGTTTGTGGTTTTCCTTTCACATAAACTTGGCATTTGAAATCCAAGGCCAAGTGGGAAACAGCGCCATAAAAAACACGGGCATCGATTGTATTGCCTGAAACGATTTTGAAGAGCTTTAACTATATTACACACCTCCAATCCCCACCCCCCAAAAAATTTCAAGCCCAAATCCCCTTAAAGATTAACAAGCTGACAAACCTCGCTAATGTCAAGGAGAGGGAAACAGCTCCCTGCTAGCTGCCGGAAATGGACTCCAGACTTCCTCTTTCTTCAAGTGAGGACACTATGTAACTGTTCAAAAATGCGAAGGTTTCTTGAAAGCATGATGACTATTACAGAACCGAGACACAAGCTTCTCTTGGAGCCAGGTAGCAACGTGCAGCCAATGAATCAGACCCCAGTCTGGCCTGATGCTCAACAAGAAGATGATTTATAATGGGACGCAGGGGCAGCTGGCAGATACACCTCAGAGGCTGGATAATCCAGACCAGCTGGGCATAGATTGTGGCACTTCTCTTCCCCCCTCCACGTCACCCTGCAGATTATGGAGGCAGCAGGTCTTTCAGAGGGCAGCTTCAAGACAGCACACAGATGTAAGCTCATCAAGAATTGGTTCCTCTCTATGTCTTTCAAAAACCGGTGGAATTCCGGAAATTGTAAGAAAGTTACAATATACAGAAAGATTATTTTTTCCTCTCTGATTTTTTGTTAGTGGGGGTGCAGGTTTAGGGGAAGGGTGGCTGAGTTTAAAGAACAATCTTTTTTTTGTTTATTTTCAAAAGGTTAACATCCTTAGGGCCCTAATAATTGTATTATTTTTTTGTTCTGTAGATATATAATTATATATTATATTTACTTCTATAGATATACACACTATTTACTAGCATAGCAATATACTTGGTAGGTAACATTATCACTCTAATAAACAAATAAATGTAAATAATTATGAATGTTATTCTAAAATATATGAAATCTATAGGCAAATTATAACATGAAGGACAACTTTCACAAAACGGTAAAATTCACAATATATTTTCAGAAACATCCCTAGACCAATTTTGATAAGAAACGATTATTATATATGTTTAAAGGGATCTAATTTTCAGCACTGTAACTGAAACTGAACCCATGAAATTGGTTAAACATGGGTCAACCAATTACAGCCTGGCAGGCTCTACCATATTTCCTCCTTCATTTTTCCCTGCTACCCTCCAACTTTCCCTTCTACTCTCTTGTTTACTACCAGCTCAATAACAGGAATCTTGCTTCTCCTAAACTGTACTGTCATTTCCATTACAGGGCTACTCTATTGAAATGCTCTTCGAACAGGTCTGCCTTGATTTTTACAGTAAGTTGTCAGGATGAAATTAATATCTAAATTAACATCTGAATTAACCTTTTTATTATAGTGACCGATATATAACCAGAAATTTTCCATTTTAGTCACTTTCTGTACTTTTTTTTTTTTTTCAGGTATCAGGGGCTGGGGATTGAACCCAGGACCTCATATGTGGGAAGCTGGCACTCAACCACTGAACCACATCAGCAACCCTGAGTTGGTTTTTTCATTTGTTTGCTTGTTGTTTTGTTTTTAGGAGGCACTGGGGACTGAACACGGGACCTCCCATGTGGGAAGCAGGTGCTCAACCGCTTGAGCTACATCCACTCATGTTGTAAAGTACACAGGAAGGGTGGGAATGCTCATTATGCAAAGGTATCTATCTGGTAAATTATTTTGCAAAGTAAATAAGGACCAGGCAGAACCCTGACCTCTCTTCTGCAAACTTAAATGCTTAAGAACATGGGAGGAATCCGAAAAAAAGTTTCAAGAAGAAAATTTAGTAAACCTCAATTCCTGGACACAATGGTATTCACGTGTGTAGATAATAGAAAGAATTCTTTTTAGATATGTAAAATGCTCATAAAGTATACAACGCACCTACCTGCCCTGAAAAATGTTACCCAAAGATGAATTCAAATGTAATAAGAAGCGGGAACAATTTTTAAAAACTCAGTAATGAGGAAGCAAAAAGACTAGAAGTGAAACTTGAAATTGTTTAAATATATTATAATTCTTAATAAGTCTAAAATTTAGTTACAAAGCACTATGAAAATGCCACAAATAATTTTGAAAGAAAAGATAAGAAGGCTTTAAATTGAGAAAAATAATAATAAGCAGCTTCCAAAATCTCAGAGTATACATAAAATGGGATGTGGAGGTAAAAAAAGGAATTTTCTAATTTTCTTTTCTGAACCAAAGAGCATCAGGAGAAACTATTCCCTACTTGAGGTTGATAATTAAAAAGCTAAAGGATGCCGTTTTTTTATTATTATTATTACTACAATTAAACTGTAATTTAACTAAAAACAGAATTTATGTCTTACAAATCCTTAGGGAAAATTAATAAGCATACATAGCCCATAGAGTAAAAGATAGGGAAAGAAAACCAATGTACAAGTATCTAAAAGAAAGAGTAAAGCAAGATGGCATGTCGACAACAAATGTAAATTGGAAACTGGTTAAACCTAAAAGACAAAGACCAGCTTACATTATAAAACAGAGGTCAACTATATTCTGTGTACAAGAATACACTGAACACAAAGGAACTTAGAAAGGTTCTTATGCAAACGACATGGAAAAGCCTATATCAGACAAAATGCAAGCCAAAGAAACCAGGTATCACAATATTAATATCAGAAAGTGCAGAATTCTGAACATTAATAGTTAAAATATAAAGAAAAATTCCAGGCAAAAAAATGGTGTTTCAGTTGGGACTCTCCACTGGAGTTAGTTTCCAATGAAAATGACCACATTGATGTAACAGAGAAAATTCTCCATCATGGCTAGAATGTATAGAAGAGTGTCACATATCCAACATTTAGAGAAGCATAGCATGATGCAAGGGCAGACAGAGGGAGGGGCAGTGAGGCAGATCTCCAACAGGGGAGGCTGAACAGGCAGCAATGAGATGCTGGCTTCCTCCTAAAAGAGTGAGTGAGTGGTCTATGAAAAATAACACGAAGGGGCCAGTAATGTCAATGATAAGCAACTGCTCGTTAGAAAGAATTATTTTATGATACATTTATGTTAGAAGGCAATGGGATGTCTTTAAAGTGCTGGGGATACAAACAGGATTCTCGATGTATTAAAAATAGCCTTTAGGGAAGCAGATGCAGCTCAAGTGATTGGGCTCCCATCTACCATATAGGAGGTCTAGGGTTCGATTCCCAGGGCCTCCTGGTGAAAGGCAAGCTGGCCACGTGGAGTGCTGGTCTGCACGGAGTGCTGGCCTGAGCGGAGAGCTGGCGCAGCAAGATGATGCAAGAAAAAGAGACACAGAGGAGAGACAATAAGAGATGCATCAGGCCAGGGAGCTGAGGTGGTGCAAGAGATTGAGCACCTCTCTCCCACTCCGGAAGGTCCCAGGATCAGTTCCTAGTCCTGCCTAAAGAGAAGACAAGCAGACACAGAAGAACACACAGCAAATGGACACAAAGAGCAGACAATGTGGAGGTGGGGGGAGGGGACAATAAACAAATCTTTTTAAAAAATAAAAAAATAAAAATAGCCTTCAAGAACAATAGTGAAATAAACATGTTTTCAGATAAAGAAAAACTAAGGGAATTTACCAAAAGACCTGGACTACAAGACATACTAAATTATAATCTTTAGATTGGAGGGAACTTAAACCAGATGCCAACTGCATCTACAAAAAGTTAAAAAAGACACCAGAAATAGTAAGCATGTGAAAAAATAAAGGACAACTGACTATCTATAGTATGTAGAAGTAATATATATGGCAATAGCACAAAGCAGAGGGGGCTGAATGGAATTACACTGTTGTAAAGTTCTTATACTCTATGTGAAGTAGTAACTTCTAAATAGACAGTGATAAATTAAGGAAGCATATTGTAATCCCCAGAGCAACTAAAATAATTATAACAACAATAATGGCAACATTATGAAGAGGTATAGCTAAAAAGAAAATAGAATAAAATGGAATATTAAAATATTTGATTAACCCCAAATAAGGCAGGATAAAAAGGAACAAAGAATAAAAAGAACAGATGGCTCAAACAGTAAAAAAAAAAACATTTAATAAGCTGCAGATTAAACTCAATTATGCCAAGAACTACATTAAATGGACTAAGCAGTCCAATTAAAAAGTAGGAATTGACAGCCCAAATAAAAAGCAAGACTAAACTGTATATTGTCTACAAGAGATGCATTTCAAAATTTAAGGCACAGGTAGGTTATATCAAAGGATGACAAAATGATTTAACATGCAAACATTAAGCAGAGGAGAGCCGGAATGGCTATGTTAATATCCAGCAAAGCAGACATCAAGACAAGGAGTATTACTAGAGATAAACAGGGACATTCCTTCATGAGAAAAGATATAATTCATCAGGTCAACTTTCTAGTCCCAAATGCATATGAATCTAATAATAGAGATTTTTTGTTTTCTTTTGTTTTTAGGAGGTACTGGGGATTGAACCCGAAACCTTGTGCATGGGAAGCAGGTGCTCAACCACTGAGCTACACCTGTTCCCCATCTCTAATAATAAAGTTTTAATGTGAATTGTATCTCAATAAAGATGCCCCCAAAATAAATGAATAAATAAATGACAAAAATAAAGGGAGAAATAGACGTGTATTTACAATGACAGTTGGAAATTGTAATATCCTTACCATTGGATAGAATAACTGGGCAAAACACTGGCAAGGATTAAGGGCATGTAATACTATATGCAACAACTATTGAATACACACAGTTTGAAAATGCACATTGAATGATCATGAAGGTAAGCCACATGCTGGGCCATAAATAACTTCCTGTAAAGACAAATAATGTTCTCTGATCCAAATGGAATTAAATTAGAATCATAACAATTAGGTACCAAGAAAAGTTCCAAAATATTTAGAAATTAAACACATGCTCTTAAAAAATCCATGGTCAAAAAAGAAATCATGAGAGGAATTAGAAAATATTTCAAAGTAAATTGTATTACAAACACAAATTAGACCCAAAATAAGGATAAAATAATAAAGACAAAGATAGAAATCAATAAAATAGAAAGCAAATCATCCAGAAAATCAACAGTCAGACTTGCTTCTTTGAAAAGATTAAAAGATCAAATTGATACAACTCTTAGGAAATCTAATCAAGAAAAAAAGAGAAGACAAATTACTAATATCAAGAATGACAGAGGTGATATCATTACAGATCCTATAGATATTTAGAAGGATATTACGGGGATATTATGAACAACTTTTTCCAATAAATTTGATTATATAGATTGAAATATACAAATTTATTTTTTATTTACCAAAACTGACTCAGGAAGAAATAGAAAGTCTGAATAGTTTAAAATCTATTAAAGACATTTAATTCATAATCAAATACCTTCCTAGAAAGAAAATGCCAACTGAATTAAACATTTAAGGAAAAACTAATACCAATATGACATGAAATATTTAGAAAATATAGGAGGAGGGAATGCTTCAGAATTCATTTTATGAGGCCAAAAATAACACAGATACTAAAATCAGATGAAGACATTATAATAAAAATACTGACCAATATCATATAAAAACATAGAAACACAAATCCGCAATATATATTAGGAAATCAAATTCAGCAATAAATGAAAGTGATAAATTAGTGTAAATTTACTCTAAGAATGCATGGTCAATTTAACATTTGAAAATCAGTCACTGCATTTAATCACATTAACAGAATGAAGAAGGAAAACTTTATGATCATCTTAATAGATACACAAAGTAAATTTGTCAAAATTTGATACCCATACAT
>JAQZBX010056481.1:0-18187 GCA_029593785.1 Cabassous unicinctus
AAACAGGAAATACCCCACCAAAGGAACAAGGTAAAATTTCAAGAAAACAACAATAAAGAACACCACATTTTGGATATACCAGACAGAATTTTTAAAACAAAAATTATCTCTAATATGCTCAAAGAAATAAAGGAAAACATGGAAAGCAAAGCAAACTAAAGGACATCAGGAAATCGATGTATGACCAATATGATAATCTCAACAAGGAGATAAAAATTTTTAAAAAGAAACAAACAGAAATACGATCAAGCATACCAATACACACGATACGAATCTGAGAAGAAGAAAGGAGGAGGAGAATCCAAAGAAATAATGGCAGAAGACTTCCCAAATTGAATAGAAGATATGAATATACACATTCAGAAGCACAATGAACCTAATACAGGATAAACTCTAAAAGAACCACACACAGATGCAGAGTAGTAAAATTGTCAAATGCCAAGGACAAGCTGAGAGTTCTGAAAGCTGCAAGAAAAAATAAACATATTATTTACAACAGACTGCCAAAAAGATTAAGTGTTGATATCTCACCAGAAACCAAAGGGCAAAAAGCAGTAAAATGAAATATTTAAAGAGGTAAAAGAAAACAACTGCCAAGCAAGAAATTTTATATCTGACAAGATTGCCTTTCACAAATGAGGAAGATTCCCAAAAAATAAAGCTGAGGGAGTCTAAACCACTGGACCCATCTTACAAGCAATGCTACAGGGAGTTCTTTAGACTGAAAGGAAAAGACATTAGCCAGTGGATCAAAATGGCATAAAGAAATAAAAATCTCTGGTAAAGATAACTATAAGGGCAATTACAATTACCAGTACTAAAGTATTTAACTTTTTTCTATGTACCTCAACATTTTACTTCTTATGGGGTATACAATGCAAATACATAAAAAGTAATGAAAAATCAATAGTTTTGGATAATCTATAAAAATAGAAGAATTTGTACAACAGAAAGGTGAAGGGTGAACAGAAGAGTATAAGAACATTGTTTAAGTAAGCTATTGAAGTTTAGTTGGTACCAAATCAAATGTGATTGTTACATATTTATGATGATAAATTTAGCCCCACAGTAAGCACAAAAAAAAAAAAAAATCTGAAAAAATATAACCAAAGAGAAATGAAAAGTGATTCAAACATGGTACTGTTTTCATTTCCTTAAAGCAAATACCATGAAATGGTGCAGCTTGAACAATGGGATTTTATTAGCTTACAGTTTTGAGAGCAAGAAAATGTCCAAATCAAGGTTTCATCAAGGTAATGCTTTCTTCCCAAAGACTGGCTGCTGGCAATCCTTGGCTCCTCTGCCACATGGCAAGGCACACGGCAGTATCTACTGGTCTATCCCTTCTCTTCTGGGTTTCAATGATTTTACCTTCTGGCTTCCACAGCTTTCTCTCTCTCTCTGTATTCATTCCATTGATAAAGGATTCTGGTAATAGGATTAAGACCCATCCTGAATGAGGTGGGTCATACCTTAACTGAAGTAGCCTGATCAAAAGGTCCTACTAAAATGGCCCATAGGAATGAATTAACTTTAAGAACATGTTTTTCTGGGGTACAGATAGTTTCAAATGACCACACTCTATCTTCTGGACCCCAAAAAGACATGTTCTTTCTATATGCAAAATGCATTCATTTCATCACAATATCCCAAAAGACTTAAGTCATTTCAGTAAAAAATATTAAGTACAAAGTCTCATCAAAATAAGTTATACATGTGGATTGTCCTATGAAACCTAGAGAATAAGTTATCTGCTTCCAATATACAAAGGAGGGACAACATAGGATAAACATTTCCATTGCCATAAGGGGAAATTCAAAAATAGGTCACTTATTCCAAAAAATTCCAAAACCCTGCAGGGCATACTCCATTAGATAGTCTGAGAGTCATCTATGGAATGATGTTTTGTCCTCCAGACCTGATGGAGCAGCAGCCCCACACTTTCCAAGTGTTTGTGCAGCAGCCATGCTCTCTTCAAACGTTGGGGTGAAAGCTCCACCTTCTCCAAGCATTAGGGTGATGGCCAGAATCTCCTCAATTCCCAGGCCACAGGTTCAAAACTCTCAGAACACTGGAGTTGCAGCCAGGCTCTTCGCAATCCTAGGTCATAGGCTTCACTCCATTAAATATCTAATGGAGTACCCTCTCACAATATTGAGGTGCCAGAACTCTTCCTGAACAACAGGGTAGAAGGTCCGCCCTCTCCAAACAATAGGCAGACTCACCCTTTCCATGCTCACAGGTGGGCTCAGTCTCTTAGCCTGAGACGATGACTTAAGTCCAGACCTTAGTTTCTATGGTCTGCCCTTGAAGTGATTTTTCCTTCAGTCTGTACCTTTTCTGTCCCTGTTAGTCCAGGCTAGCTGTGATTCCATTCATAAAAATCTCACAAAAATCTTGTCAGTTTTGCATGTAGTACACAGGGGTCCAAACCATCAGACAGTAGGACTTTCCACAGATCCATCCTGGATAACTGCATCTCTAATCCTGACTTGCACTGAAATGGCTGACTGGGCCATGTTCAGTCAAACCCTCACATAGAGCACTATTCTCTGAGAACTCGCTTTCCAGACACTCAGAATTTTCCAAACCATCAATTTCTGGTTTCTTTGTGCCCAGGAGTTCAGTTCTCAACTTATCCTTTCCTCTCACTTTTTACTATAAGCAACAAGTAGAAACCAGGCTGTACTTTCTACACTTAGCTTGAAAATCTCCTCAGCTAAATATGCAAGCTCATCAATCTCAAATTCTGCCCTCCATCTGACATCAGAACTCAATTTTGCCAAGTTCTCTGCATCTTAAAACATGGATCACCTTTCCTCCAGTCTCTAATAAAACATCCGTCATTTTCTCCTAAGGCCTAATCAGAAGTACCTTTAGCATCCATATTTCTACCAACAGTCTCTTCAAAGTAATCTAGGCTTTTTCTATCAAGCACTTCACAATTCTTCCAGCCTCTACCAATTATCCAATTCCAAAGTTGTTTCCACATTTTTTTGTATTTGCAATATCAGCACCCTACTCCCAGTACCAAAATCTGTTTTAGTTTCCTAAGCTACTTAAAGCAAATACCATGAAATGGTTCAGCTTGAACAATGGCAATTTATTAGCTTACAGTTTTAAGGCCAAAAAAAATGTCCAAATCAAGACAATGCTTTATTCCCAAAGACTGGCTGCCAGCAATCTTTAGGTTCTCTGCCACATGGCAAGGCACATGGTGGCATCTGCTGGCTTATCCCTTCTTTTTTGCTTCCATGGCTTTCCCCCTCTCTCCCTCAATGTATTAATTCATTTTTTAAAGGACTCAAGTAATAGGATTATAAACATCCTGAATGACGTAGGTCATTCCTTAACTAAAGTAGCCTCATCAAAGGTCCTACTTAAAATGGGTTTACACCCAATGCAGTAACTTTAAGAACATGTTTATCTATGGTACATACAGCTTCAAACCAGCACAGGTATAATACAAAAAATCATATAATATGAAAATAGGCATCAGAAGAAGAATTGAGGGAGAAAAAAGATATGACATACAAAGAACAAATAGCATAACAGGAAAAAAAAAGTCCTGCATTACCAATAGTTACTTTACTTTAAATGTAAATGGATTAGACTCTCCAGTCAAAAGTCAGAGAGTAGCAGAAAGGATTTAAAATAAAAAAAAAAAGCATGACTGAACTATATGTTGCTTTAAGACACACACCTTAAATTCAAAGATACAGGGAGGCTGAAAGTGAAAGGATAGAAAAAAATAGTCCATGCAAATAATAACCAAAAGAGACATAGGGCCACTATACTACTATCAGATAAAATAGATTTTAATCAAAAACTACCACAAGGAACAAAGAAGGACACTATATTCTGATAAAGGGTTCAATTTAAGAAGATGGCATAACAAACATCAATATATCTGTACCTGAGAACAGAGCCCCAAATATACGAAGCAAATATTAACAGATTTGAAGGGAGATATAGACAGTTCTACCTTAATAGAAGTGGTTTATTGAAGTAGGAGACCTCAATAAACCACTTCAATAGCAGAGCATCCAGAGAGACGATCACTGAGGAATAGAAGACTTGAATGATACTAAAAACCATTTAGCTCTAACAAACCTATATAGTACACTTTACCCAACAGGAACAGAATACACATTCTTCTCTAGTTCACATGGGTAGACACTTGTTTTAGGTCACAAAAGTGTCTCAACAAATTGAAAAATACTGAAATCATACCATTTATCTTCTCCAATCACAATGGAATGAAGCTAGAAATCAACAACAGGCAGAGAATTGGAAAATTTACAAATACATGGACATTAAACAGCACACTCTTAAACAACTGAAGAGTCAAAGAAGAAATCACAAGGGAAATTAGGAAAGATCTTGAGACAATTGTAAACCAAAGCAACTTAGCAAAACTGATGGGAGCAGTTAAGACAGTACTGAAAAATTTATAGCTCTAAATGCTTATATTAAAAAATAGCAACAATTTCAAAACAGAGACATAACATGTCAACTGGAGGAACTAGAAAAAGAAGTGCAAATTAAATGCAAAGCAATGAGAAGGAAAGAACACAGATTGGAGACAAGATAATTAAAT
Source organism: Cabassous unicinctus (assembly GCA_029593785.1). NCBI lineage: Eukaryota > Metazoa > Chordata > Mammalia > Cingulata > Chlamyphoridae > Cabassous > Cabassous unicinctus. The sequence continues at coordinate 4,601 of JAQZBX010056481.1, forward strand.
ACTGAATAAAGAGCCAATAGAGACTCAATGAAACCAAAGTTGTTTCTTTGAAATTGCCAACAATTTTGACAAACAGCAAGACTGGCAAAGAAGAAAAAAGAGAAAAGATGCAAAACACTACAATCAGAAATGAAAGGGAGGACATTACTACCTACCACACAGAAATAAAAAGGATAAGAAGATACTAAGAACAACTGTACTCCAACATATCAGATAACATAGTCAATGGACAAATTGCTAGAAACACACAAACTACCTATACTGACTCAAGAAAAAAATAAAAGATCCCAACAGAACAATAACTAATAAAACAATTGAATTATTCATCAAAATCTTCCCATCAAAGAAAAGCACAGAACCAGATGGCTTCACTAGGGAGTTTTACCAAACATTCCAAGAAGAATTAATACCAGTCCTTCTCAAATTCTTACAAAAATGTGAAAGGGAAAGTGAACTTCCTAATAAATTCTATAAGACTAACACCACCCCAATAACAAAGCCACTTAAAGATACCACAAGAAAAGGAAAGGAAAACAAGTATCCTTTATGAACACACATGCAAATATCCTCAACAAAATACTAGCAAAATGAATCCAACAGCACATTAAAAGAATTACACACCATGATCAAGTGGAATTTATCCCAGTTATGCAAGAGTGGTTCAACATAAGAAAATCAATTAATGTAATATACTAATATATTACACTAATATAAAGAAGGAAAAAAAACACAATTATCTCCACTGATGCAGAAAAGGCATTTGACAAAATCCAGCACCCATTTTTGATAAGCACTCAAAAATTTTGAGTAGAAGGAAATTTCCTCAACATGATAAAGGACATATATGAACAACACACTGCTAACTTCATACTCAATAGTGAAAGACTCAAAGCATTCCACCTAAGATCAGGAACAAGTAGAGGATGCCTACAGTCACAACTGTTATTCAATATTGTAGTGGAAGTTCTAGCCTAAGAAATTAGGCAAGAAAAAGAAATAAAAGGCACCCAAATTGGAAAAGAAGAAGTACAACTTTCCTTGTTTACGGATAACATGATCCCATGTATAGAAAATCCTGAAAATTCCACACAAAAAAAAGCTAATGGACAAATAAACGAATTCAGCAAAGTGATGGCACACAGGACCAACATGCAAAAATCAGTAGTGTTTCTATACACTAGGAATAGACAACTTGAAGAGGAAATCAAGGAGAAAAAATCCATTTATAACAGCAATTAAAAGAATCAAATATCTAGGAATAAATTTAACTAAGGATGTAAAGGACTTATACATGGAAAACTACAAAAAAACTACTAAAAGAAACCAAAGACCTAAAAAAAAGGAAGGACATTCCATGTTCATTTATTGGAAAACTAAATATTGTTCTCAATTCTACTCAAGGAATTTACAGATTCAATACAATCCCAATTAAAATTCCAATAGCCTTCTTTGTAAAAATTTAAAAAGCCAATCATCAAGTAAGGGGTCCGAAATAGACAAAATCATCTTTAAAAAGAATAATGAAGTTGGAGGACTCACACATCCTAATTTTAAAAACTTACTACAAAGCTACAGTAATCAAAATAGCAATGACAGACATATAAACCAACAGAATCAAACTGAGAGTTCTGAAAAAATATCCACAACTATGACCAATTGACTTTTGACAAGGGTGCCAAGTCCATTCAATGTGGAAAGAACAGTCTTCTCAAGAAATGATGCTCAGAAAACTAGATATCTATATGCAAAAGAATGAAGGTAGACCCAAACCTCACAACATGTACAAAAATCAACTCAAAATGGATCAAAGATGTAAATATAAGAACTAAAACTATAAAACTGCCAGAAGAAAACATATGGAAGCATCTTCAAGAACTTGTGTTAGGCAATGGTTTCTTAGACTTTATTCCAAAAAAAGCCTTTTATACAACAAAGAACTTCATCATGAAGTAAAAAGACAACCTATATAATGGCAAAGAACATTTGGAAACCACATATCTGATTAGGGTTTAATATCCAGAATATATAAAGAAATCCCACAACTCAACAACAAAAAGATGAGCAAGCCAATTTAAAAATGGACAAAAGACCTGAACAGACATTTGTATATTCCAAAGAAGATATACAAATGGCCAAAAAGTACATGAAAAGATGCTCAATACCATTAGCTATGAGGGAAATGTAAAAACAATGCCACAGTGAGATAACCTTTTCACACCCACCAGAATGACTACTATTTAAAAAAACAGAAAATAACATGTGTTGTAAAGGATGTGAAGAAATAGGAATACTCATTCATTGTCAGTGGAAATGTAAAATGGAGCAGCCACTGTGGAAGGCAATTTGGTGATCAGAAAGTTAAGTATAAAATTACCATATGACCCAGCATTCCCACTTCTGGGTATATATACAAAAGAACTGAAGTCAGGGATTCAAACAGATATTTGCATACTGATGTTCCTAGCAGCTTTATTCACAATTGCCAAATCAACCAAACTATCAACAGATGAATGGGTAAATAAAATGTGATCTATATGTATATGTATACACACACACACACACACACACACACACACACACACACACACACCAATGGAATATTTTTCAGCCATAAAAAGAAAAAAAGTTCTGATACATGCAAAATCATGGATGAACCCTGAAGATATGTTGTGTGAAATAAGCCAGACACAAAAGAACAAATATTGTATGATTTCACTGATGCAAAATAATAGAATAAGCAAACTGATGGAGTCTGAAACTAGAATACAGGTTACCAAGGGCTGGGTTTGGGGTAGGGAAGCGAGTTTATGCTTAATTGGTACACAGTTTCCATTTGGGGTGATGGAAAAGTTTTGGTAATGAATTGTGGTGATGGTAGCACAACATTGTTAATAAATATCACCACTGAATTGTATATTTGAACGTGATTAAAAAGGGAAGTTTTAGGTTGGATATAATGTACCAGGGTAAAAATTTTTTAAAACTATGGAGGTGTACAATACAACTTATTGTACATACTATGCAAACTATGGACTAATGTAAAGTATGGACTATGGTCTATGGTATAATTATAATAATATTTGTTCCATCAATTATAACAAAGGTGGGGGGGTGGGGTATATGGGAACTCAGATTTTCTGCATTATTTTTCTGTAAACCTACAGCTTTTCTAATTAAAAGTTTTAAAGCACTGAATTCTACATTATGATCAACCTGTGGAAAATGCTGCAGGACAATCAAGTAATAGCTATGATAACAATAGCTCAGCATAAGGAATGCAATTCTGATAACAGGAAGTATTTTCTAAGAAAAGCCCAGAAAACTCTCATATTTACAAATCAGAATTATACCTCTCCTAAACCTCCAGTCATCTTGTCGTTCATCCTGATGGTTTGACTGTTGCTTAGAAATCTGAGACACCTCATGTTGTAAGCCCTTTCGATCACCTTCTGCTTTCATTAGTTGTGTGCGCAAATCTTCTATCTAAAAACAGATAGTCAACAATAAAACTTTTATCAGTTTTTAAAAGGAGGATAAAAACTACTTAAACTTACAAATTATTAACATTTATTTCCCTAGGAAAAAAATTTACTTCTAACGAGCTATTTTAAATACAAGTTGAAGCCAAGTTAATTTCTGTGCAATGCCAAGCACAGCAGAATATTCTTTGCTCCATTTTCTTCATTCCTTCCATTCTTTCCACAAAGAATGACTTTTCCTTCCCTGTGTCCACTATAACAAAGAATTTGACCACAAAAGAAAAATAAAATCCCTTATTTTAACCTCAGTCTACTCCACCACTATTAACCCAAACCACCATAATAAAGTACTATATGTTTTTATATTTTTCACCTATTTTCTTTCATGTGAACATGGTCTATGGGTTGGTAAACTCAAGTGAAATGATCATGATTTAGCATATTATGATATCAAAAATCATGCTCAAATTAAATAATACATGATGTTGAATTATCTATGAGCTCCTTGAGGTTGGGTACTGTCTTACTCATCTTTGTATTTCTTTGAAACTAGCATACAGCCTAGCACATAGCAGATAATTCCCCAGTCATTATTAACAAAGTTAGCAATGGCAAAAAGACTCACTAAAATTGCAATGACAATCAAAACACAGAAATCCTGTGCTTCAAAAACTGAAATTAGAGATTATAAATCAGTGTTCCAGAAAAAATCAGAATGGAATCAAATGCAAATATAAACTTCCAAAAAAGAAAATCTGAGCTCTGCCAACATTAATTCCATGTGGCCACTGGCTGCAGAACAAAGTCAATGAACATTTTTAAATGTTTTGTAAAACAGGTGCAACAGTATATTTTCAGCACCAATTGTCAAAATGTAATATTCCTTCTGAACATCTATGATGCCTGACATCTTTGCCTGACCAAGCATATTATGTAGATGAGTTATGTAACACACACCTCATAATAAAGGAAGGTACAATTGCAGTTTATATTAAGCACAGGCAGAGAAGTAGTTAAAAACCCATATGTCCTCATCCAATGTATGCAAGATGGGTATTTAAAGTTATTGAACTTTAAATATCAGAAGTGCCAAACTCCCATTATGGGTTAATGGGTTACAAAATGTCATACTTAAAAATTAAACTTTATCTCTGGTTAAGAGGGGCACGTGGCAACTTGAAAACGTGACTATAACACAATGATGCATTCAAAGTAACTACATGCAAAGGTTTGTTTCAGGTATTTTACTTCCCCATTACTCTCCAATGTCTCCTTGTATAAAATTAAGCTTCTGGGAAAATTTTATCTGACAGTCTACTTTTACAGCACACATGCTACGACAGATAATTTGGAGCAGCAATCAGCAAAATATATTATCACAGTGGGAGCTTGGGCCTGTGTTTTGTACTAGCTTTCTCTGAAGAAGACTCAATTCTGATTTAATGTAAATGCAGAATTTCATAGCTTGCATAGACTTACCTGATGCATCAGTGTTTCTCTGCTGCCTTCTGATTGATTCAATAACCTCCGAGACAGCTCCAATTCCCGTTCAAGCTAGAGTTTCAACAAAGGATAAAGAAAAATGTTTAAAGGTCTGACAGAGCAGAAGATAATTAAATTACTATAGGCACATTTTAGGAGGAGAAAAGCAAAAAAGTTTCAGAAGATAAGTACAGGTAATATGCAATGATAAATATCTTGCTATAATCAATATCAATACTTCCAACAAAATAATTTAATTGCATATTGACAAGTGAACTAGACCCAACCTCAGGATGTGTGGATTCTAGTCCCAGTTCCTCTCAAGCGTAAACCTGTTTATGTCTTTTCTCCTTAGCCCTCTATTCTGTCAACTCTAAAATAAGGATTGTATATTAGAGAATCTCTAAGGTCCCATCTAATTCTGAAATATTTGAAACTAAATTCTAAAATAATTTTTTCATTAAATCATATGTAGTGTCAAATAAACTGAATTAGAATTAAAAACTGCAATGACTCAAAGTACATTTCATCTGATTGGTGAATAATTATATTCCTACTATTCCACATCAATAGAAATTTTGAAATATACTATTTCAGAACAAGACATTTATAATTTCCTTAATAATATTACCATTAGATAAATATCCAAATGTGGCCAGTTTGGTGACTAAAACTCCTATCAAATTTGAATGTGACTAGCCGATTTCAAGTTGAAAAACGTAACAGAATGAAATATAAGTTTGTTAAAAATCCAGAGCTTACATATATATATAGACTTTTTATACTATATAACAGTAAGTTTGCTTTGTAAAATCACAAATTTATATTAAGGTGTTTTTAAGTGTTTATATTAGTAATAATTATCATAAATTATCATTTCATTTAAATAAACTATATATTAGTCTTTTATAAATTGTAGTGGGTACGGCTATCAAGGGGTAATGCAAGGGAGGTTTGTGGTGATGGAATAGTTCTGTATCTTGATTGTAGTGGCGGTAACATAAATCTAAACATGAGATAAAGTTGCAAAAATTACCCCCACACACACGCACAAACACGAGTACATGTAAAATTTTTGAAATCTGAATAAACTCTTTAGATTGTACCAATGTCAATTTCCTGGTTTTGATATTGAACAACAGTTGTACAAAATGCTACTCTTGGGGAAAACTGGTGAAGAGTTCATGGGACCTCTCTGTGTATGCAGATAGGTAGGTAGGTAGGTAGGCAGGCAGGCAGACAGAGAGAGACAGACAGACATTTTACAACATCCTGTGAATCTATAATTATTTCAAAATTTAAAAAACTAAATCCAGTTATATAATTTGTTTAAATTGTATATGTGGCTGATACTATAAATGTCATATTTTAAAAAAAATGAAGGTACATGTGGAATCATATTGCATGACGTGTTCTCCTGTTTCTATGAAGAAATAAAGGAGTAAAAATCTCACTTCATCCAAAATGGCTTTGAAATCAATCAAGACCTATATCAGTCATGATCCCTAGGAAACATCTGCAGCCTCAAGCCCTAAAGGGCAAACTTGACAACCTAACATACTTTGCTTACTAAGAAGGCAACATGGAAGTATTATTTAAGTTTACATAGGTTGGTAAAATAAAGTAAAGGAGATTATGGTAGATAGAAAAAGTAATATAGAGAAAATAACATTGGCTCAGGGTCAAATTTTTACTTTATCATTCTTGGGCTCATCCTTAAGTCATCTACAAATTGAGAAGAGTTCTTTGGCTTCTGCTTTAAAATACTAGGCTCTATATGCTCACTGATATGAAGACATGTCAAAGATCCTTAATATTTAATGAAGATAGAGAATGTTTCCAGAACTAGGTTGTTAACAACTGTACTACATTCTATAAAGAAAAGGAATACATCCCAAGTCTCCGCCCTTCAAACAACAGGTCTTTCCCTAATCCTGCAGCAAAATCAAGCTCTTTAAATGTTCCACAGCTAATTAGGAAAGTTAAAGTTAAACTTGCCACTAGAAAAGCAGAATGCCACAGACAATAAGATAGCAAACGACCAGTACCTGTTTCCAAGAACAAGTAGCAAAGCATGGCATAGCCATGGAACCAAGGGATGCCACATCAAAACATAAAGCCTTCTCTGTATTCTAACAAATTATCTCAAAGACACTTTTCAAGGCACTCAGTAGTTCCAAAATAGCATTACTCTTTGAAAAATAACTTTCAAAGTCTTACTTGACTATTCTCAGTTTCAGTTTGTTTTAGTTTATTTTTCATCACTCCTTCATTCTCATCTGCTTTAGCTTCTTGTTTCTTCAGTGCCTAGAACAAAAAAGGTAGAAAACATGTATTATTCCAAAATATGCATAAAACTCAAAGTCACTAGTAATATTTATTAAGGAAAGGCTTAGGAGGATATGGTTATGATTATACAAAATCTATAAATGGATTACAACCTACTCATTCACTGAATTCTAAAAGTACTTTAATGGGGATTCAAAAGTAAACAACTTCCTGATGTTCCTAAATCAATTTCCACTTAATTTCATTTTTCCCCATCTCTGGGAATTTTGTTACACATTTAGAGAGCTAGATAGCTAGTAGTTATCTTGGGAACAAACAGAGCTTACTGACTGTTGAAATAATTAGTATTTAAAGGGTATAGTAACTGCTCAACTATTTTAGACATACCACCAAAACTAACTAAAAATTGTGAAAGAAAAATGTTCTCAATATTTTAGAAACATAGGTCAATACATCATTACATAAATAATATTTTGTCACGATATATAACAAGCTCTTTGAACCATACCTCACACAGAAAAAAAGAAAGTGATCTTTGTTACACTATCCTCCCTTTAATAAAATTTTTTTAAAAAAGAACTTTAAGAGAATACAAATTCTAAAAGTTATAAAAGTATTTGATTTGTTTCTCTGTTCAAAAAAAATTAAACTTGGGATGCAGATGAAGCCCAAGTGGTTGAGCGTCTGCTTCCCATGTACAAGGTCCTGGGTTCAATCGCCAGTATCTCCTAAAAAAAAAACAAAAACCAGCTATCACTGGAGAGCAGATGTGGCTCAGTGATTGAGCACCTGCTTCCCATGTATGAAGTTCTGGGTTCAATCTCTGGTACCTCCAAAAAAAAAAAAAAGAAAATTAAACTTAAGAAAAAATTATGCCTGCAGTAGTCTTCCAAAACATCTGTATGAAAAAGTTATGCTTGCAGCAGTCTTCCAAAACATCTGTATGTTTACGTGTCTGTAGGTATTATGCGAAGAAGCTATACAAAATGTGAACGGGCAAACTGACAGCTTTTTTAAGAAAACCTATATTCTTAATAGAAAAACTATTTTTAGGCAAACAACAGAACATGTTGTAATCTGCACTGAAGCAAGTATGTGCAATCATAGCAATCAATTTCATTAACTTACATATTCAACAACAAATGTCTACTAAGTATATTTACTATGTGCCAAGCACTGTGCTAGTAGCCACTTATATACATGTATATAAAATAAACATGGAACCCAATCCATGAGATTACTTTCTCTGTGTCATGGCCCTATTTTCATAGGTAAAAGAGTAACTGGTTTAAAAGGCAGTAAAACATCATCAAAATTAAAAAGCTGACTTCAGTGTAATAATAATATAATGTTTTATAGTGTGTCTATGTCCAGACATACTTCTAAGTACTTTAAATATATTAAATGTATTTGTTTAATCCTCATGATAATTCCATGACTTATTAAACCTATTTTATAGAGGGGGAAGTTGGGACACAGGGAGTTGAATAACTTGCCTCAGGTCACTCATCTAGTTAGTAACAGAGACAGGAAGAAGACTCAAACTTCCTCACTCAACCACTGAGCTGCACTGTCTCTCCACATTGAAATAATTATACCAAACTTATATAGAGTGGATGTGAAGACTAAATAATGTAATACTTGTAAAGCATGTAGGACAAACTTGGCCCATGGCAAATGCCCATTAGAAAGCAATTACTATTATTACTGAATTATTAATATTGACAAACTATTAAAAATCATGCCTTTCAAGTCGTTACTAAATGATTTTACTGTTTGCTATTTGTTCTTTATTTTAGGGCAAGTGGAATTTGTGATTACATTTACAAATTCATTCAATTTTTGCTGTGAGAACTTCTTTATAAATTTTTCATGGACAAAATTATTCTAGAATCTTGAAAATTACTAGCGGCATCTTTATTCCTTACATGCTTCCTCAGTCTCTCCCCACCCAGGGTGTAGTATTTGTACATGTAGATGTGTGAGAGGGAGAATGAGCCAGACAGGAAGGCAGGCAGGCAGAAATAGAGAGCAAGATGGAAACAAAGAGATATAAAGAAGTTGTTACTACTTTTTTTCTTATCAATTCATTTTATAAATCTTGAATTATTCCACATCATCGCCATTCCAACCCTACCCCATTTTGTTAATGAGTTAACCTTATAAGTTATCTTTTCAATATGTTTTCATTGAACTAAAAAGCAACCACTTCTCTTTTCCACAGAGGGGTACTAATAAGGAAGACTTCTTAAGGCAGTTGACAAATTTCATCCAACTATGAACAGTCTCTGCTTCTGGGATCAAACTCCTGAGCCACTTCAAGTAAGTATGCAGCAAAGACTCGCCCAAGCTAGGTGAGGTCACTTGAGGCCACAACATGTGGAGAAGGACAGAAGGAGTAAACAACTTCAATTAAGAAGGGTTTGTTACCTGGCAGGGGAGATACCATGATCACGAAGGTGGTTTTCCCAGGGCGAGGCTTATCCATTGCACACCGGATGTGGTGACCCCTGTGATTTCCCCAAATGTGGGAAACTTGACTGCATAATTTGTGGTAGTGGGGGACTGCATTCGCACTTTCCCCCGGGGAAAGAAAAAAAAAAAGAAGAAAGAAGGTTTGTCCCAAACACCAAGAGCCATTCGCTTCCAAAGCTGTGAAGAAATCGAGGTGCCAAATATAGCGGAGATATGCATGGCAACCAAGATCACAGCTCTCCAAAAGTGGGCATGCATTAGGGGGAGGGGAGAGTTCAAAATCTGACTTTGCAGGCTTCAACCAGTAGATACTAAGATTAAAATGATCCTAGCAAAGTGATTTTGTGCACCTTTACATATTCTAGATTGTGTTTCCTCCTCTGTCTTCTGCTTACTGAGGCGTAAGGAGGAATTAACCTATTGAGCTCTTAAAACTTGACTTAACCTCATAATGCAAATCTAGATGTTTAACTTACTTAACAATTTAAACCCAAAAAATTCTCAGAAGAAATTTTTTCAACTTACTAAAATTAGTTCATTACAGCCCCTTTTCCATGATTTCCAAAAATTATATTTTAAAAATCTGTTCTTCACATTCATCCCTTCTTTTAAAATTGCCTATTTTCTGAAGCAATAAGTTATCTATCTTTATTGAAAACTATTGTTACAGTGAATGTTGCAAAAAAATTATTTATTTAGTAGCTGAAGTAAAAGAGTAACCTTTTCCTGTTTTCACAACTCCTTATTTTAGTATTTTCTTTAGATACAAACCTCATAGATGGATTTTTTTTAAGCTTTTTATTTTAAAATAATTTTAGATTTACATAAGAATTGTAAATATAGTTCAGAATTCCCATATAACTTTCACCCAGCTTTCCCTAATATCATCATCTTAGGTAACTGTGGTATGTTTATCAAAAGTAAGATATTAACATTGGTTCAAACCATTACTAAACTACAGGCTTTACTTGGATATCACTAGTTTTTCTACTAATGTGTTTTTGATCAATCCAAGATACTACATTGCATTTATTTGTCTTGTTTTTTCAGATTCCTCCAATATGTAAAGGTTTCTCAGTTTCCCTTGATTTACATGATCTGGATTTTTTTTTTTTTTTTTAACGTTCTAGTCAGGTATTTTGTAGAATGTCTCTCCATTGGGTTTTTCTGATGTTCTCTCATAATTAAACTGGACTTATAAATTTTGGGGAAAAATACCACAAAGTTAAAGTGCCCTTCCCATCTCATCACACTGTAGGGTACATGATATCACTATGACTTATGACTGGTAATGTTAAACTTGAATGGTTGGTTAAGGTAAGGTGGTGTCAGCCAGATTTCTCAACCATAGTTTTCTTTCCTTTCCATACTCTTATCTGTGAGAAGAGAGTCACTAAGTTCAGGCCACATGCAAGGAAAGAAGAGTTAAGCTCCACCTTCTAGAGGGAGAGTATCAAAGAATTTGTGGAAATATGTTTAGACCATCACAGTAACTAATAAACATTTAAGGGAGATATCTTGAGGCTATGCAAATATCCTTAAAGTTTTATGCACACACACACACACCAATTTTAGCTCAGGGCCAGATCCACAGTTCACTACAGCAGCTATTAGATGTTTGTTTGTGTTTTGTTATTTAGCCTACAAGTTTTTCCGGTTTAGTCTAATGCAGCACAGGTTCCTCATAAGTTGACTCTCAAGCCAGGGCTCACCAATAAATAGAACTTTGATTCTCATGATAACCTGCTCACACCAAAATCATTAATGAGAGATCATGTAGGCTGATGGAGTACACTCATCAAACCTCTAACAAATATGCCCTTTGTCTCAATTCTCCTGGGCAACTCCACTAACCAGGAATTCTCCTTTTTTCCTGATCACCTATACCTTTGTCTACTTCACTGTTCGGTTTCTTTTTAGCTCCTGGACCTTCCCACACACTTCTAAGTCAGTCTGTGTCTGTCTGTCTCTCTCTCTCTCTCTCTCTCTCTCTCTCTCTCTGAGCAATTTACCTCTATCCCAGTTCTTCTTAATTTTGAATGCCCACACTCATAACTGCACCCCACTCCTCACCTCGCCCACCCCAGAAACAAAGGAACCATAGTTACCATGATCCAATCCTCCTAAAAAAACAGTGTGGAAATAATTATTTTCATTCTCACACTAATAGATATTAACTTTGATCTTCATTTCCTATAATTAGTATAAATATTAATCCCTATACTTGGAGTTCAAGGAATAAAAATCAATAAAATGATCTTTAGTAAATCAAATTGTGTTTTCATTTAATGTAAAAAGTACCCTATAAAATTAATTCGTCAACCGACAAATTCCCATATATGAGGGATTTCAGTAAAAGAACCTCTAATTCTCTTGTATTCTTATGAATTTGCAATAATAATCTTAATTTTCTTTTCTTTTCTCTAACAATCTTCAACCTGACCAGTTATTCATATTACAGCTTTTCCAAAATAACATTTCTTCTACTGTAACATTTCTTCTACTGTAGCTCTACTTGCTGTCTGAAGCACTGTTTGATGATACTCCTTATTTTCACTTTTTCTTTTACCCTAAGGATATGTAAGTCTTAGAACATTAAGTCCATGAGAACTTAAATTCTATTGTGTTCAGTAAAGGAGCAAAAATGAGGTATTGAGAATAACACAAAGCAAATTACCATATTTCCACTATACTATCTAGAAATGCCACTAAGTTTGAACACCATTTCTGCTTTCTAAATACTGTAAGTCACTAAAAACACATGCAATATTCTAATCGAGCATACTGAAACAAATTTCTACATAATCCAGTTTTTAAAAAAAAGACAAAGAATGAAAATCTAACTTTTAAAACCTATTAAATACATACTGGTACACTTTAAACTTCTAAACACCTCAATTAATTGGATCGAAATTACAAAGCACTTTTTAAACCTTAATAATAAATTTGAACTCATTTACTACCTGAACATATTTCTTTTCCATTTGATTTAGATCAAGCAGCTTAGAGGTATATTAAAACTGATCCAGTAAAAGCAGTCATTAAAAAAATAATAATAATCACATGCCAATGAATTTCTATTACTATGTTATTTTGTCCTTTAGAGTTTTTTCTTTTTTCTTGAAAGCAGTTTAGGTATGAAGCTATCATGTGCCCTGCCCCAGGATTCAACTCGTCTCTTTACACATTTAAGATCACAGCAACAACACACAGCCTTAATAGAGGAACCCTGGGGCACATTTAAATCTTTAATAACAGTAATTTTTCTTCTATAATGTAAGTGTGCCTATTTCAATTACAAAGACTAACTTATTGAGAATAGTACTACTCGAGTTCCTTGGAGGTGGATGATTCTAAACTCTCACAGTTATATGTAATCCAAAAAATGCAGTCTTTCCTTTAAGAGAACAGAGGAAAGTGGAAAAGGAAAATGTTTGTAGACATCTCAACTAATCATGAAAACTCCTACAACTTTGATAACAGGCATGTTTATCAAGAGGCTGTAACAGATAGCACAATCAAAGATGTAGAACAACTAGGAAATTAAAGGCCCTAGTCTACTTTAAATGGATCAGCAAGTTAAGTTAGGAGTTATGGAGTTGGAATGAAATAAAAGTCACATGTTAACCCCTACACAGGCACTAAAATTTCCGAAGAATAACAATGAACATAAACTTTCCCATCTCATCCAACACACTCAGCAGTGCTACAATTGCATGCTTTGGTCACAAGGGCAAGACCATGCAGGTGAGTCACTGGTAAACAATCAAGACTATAGAAAAACAAGTCTGTACTCATATCAGACAACAGGTCAGTTCATTATAGTTGAAGGTATAGACTTTAAGTCAGAATGTTTTCCAGT
>JAQZBX010056482.1:0-18181 GCA_029593785.1 Cabassous unicinctus
TCTATAATAAAAATATATTTTTAAAAAATAGGCTGGGTTGGGGGAAAAATACACCAAATGTAAGACAGGGACTACAGTTAGTAGTAATACTTTGATGATGCCCTTGCATAGTTTGTAACAAATGTTTCACAACAAGGCAAGGCATTGGTGGAGGGGTGATTAATGGGACCCTTGTATGACGTTATGCATGTTTATTTTGTAAGTTCACAACCTTTACTAAACACTTATTGTTTATACATGTTCATGTATGAATGATATACTTCAACAAAAATATATTTGAAAAAACAAAAACAAATAAATGACAGAAGAGGAATAGCAAGCAATGATAGATGTTTTTTAAAGGATTACTGAAATTGAAATAAAGGAAAAATAAAATTCCAAAACAAAAAGTCCTGTAAAAATGAAATATAATAAAATGGCTCAAGTTTTTTAAAAAATTGCATTTGGAGTCTATGCACTAAATGTTATGATATATGCCATTATGTTAATATAGTTCCTAAATAGTTTGATTAGAAAGAAATACAGGTGTGTAGTGACCTACACACGTGAGACAAGGAATCTTTGAGTGTGCACACATAGGGCACAAGTTTAGAAAAGCTAGATATTTATTTCATTTAATGTAAAACATGGGATTTTTGTTACTTAATAAAAAACAGAATTTCCTATATTTATTTTCCAACCTTAGTAACTATAAAGAGATAGTGTATAAAGTGAACTTTTAATGGTTGATCACAAACACTAAGTATATTAAAAGCATCAATCTCCGAGTGTGACAGTTTGGGATTTTTGTAGATACCATAAAGGCTTATGTTCTTGGAACTAATTCACTCCTGTGATACCCTTTGACTGGATTGGGGTGACTTTCACTGAATTGCTTCAGTGAGGCATGACCCAGGGTAGGTCTTGGCCCTCTTGCTGGAGTCCTTTATAAACAGAGGACTGAAAGCAGAGACATAGAGGGGGAAAGTCCCAAAGAGAGAAGGAGTGGTCCTGGAGGTGCGAGGCTAGAATCAGTGGAGCACAGAGGCACAGAAAGAGGCCCCCAAGAGGCTAGGTCCATTACGCAGCTCAAGGCTCAAGAGAGCAGGCCCAGAGGAGAGGGAAGAGACAAGCAGACTGGGACTTTGGCCTGCCATGTGCTTGAGAACCCACAACTGAGCTCCTAGAGAAAGGAAGCTTAGAGGAGAAAACAGAGACTAGCTGCCATTTTGCCTTGCCATGTGATTGTCAGCAGCTGACTAGTGATGAGACAGCATCTCTGATGATGCCTTGGACATTTTTACACCTTAGAACTATAAGCTTTAACCTAATAAATTCCCATTATAAGAGCCATCACATTTCTGGTACATTGCATTGGCACCCTTTAGCAAACTAAGACACTGAGTATCTTCTCTTTTTCAAAAGTAGCATATCTCAGACTCAGTGAAACCTTAAAAATCCCCACTGAAGTTTTACTGATGACTTGAATACAGTGCAAGAATATATAGTAATGATATAGTGGAAAGATTTTTATCTAGTTTTATTTATACTATATACTAGCTATTTGTTTTTGAACAAGGCAATTACCAGTTTTGAGAACTCCATTTCCTTATTTGTAAAATTCTTATAGAGATTCTTATGATTACACTTAGTTATAACATTTAGATTTGTTGTTCTGGAGGAAAACATAAGTTTAGGGTATAGCATTAAAATAGTCTAAGGCCCTAGTTCAATTAGTTTCCTATTGGGAGGTGATAAATTAGAAATCCTAGTGTCTACAGCATGTCAGGCTCCAGTCCCTAAAATATAAAGATGAGATATCTACAGAGAGCAGTTTAAACAGTAAGATTAAGATCCCTGAAGAGTGAAATCAATAAGCCAAGAATCAGAAATAAGTAACCAGAAGGCAAGGGATAAAGCAATATAAACAATCCCTTTGTAGGTAAAATCCTTCATGAGTTAAAGGTTTATTAAATGCAAATTGTTAAATGACAGACACCATGCTAGGTTCTGCAGACAGTATGGCAAAACATTAGTAAGACTATATAAGAGTTAAGTAAATGCCTAAAAAAAGAGTATGTAGAGCACCCACCCTCAAAAGGTTTATAACTTAAATAATTTACAAAGTAATATTGAAGGTAATTATGAGTTTACCATGAAATTCAGAAACGGTTTTTTGAGAACAGTTGTACATTGATTTTGTCTTCTCTCACAAAAGGATGCAGACTTGTAGGTGCTGAGTTTCACTTAAGAACCTGATAAAATAATAATCTGTGTACTTAACTTTAATTTTTCAGGAATGAGGATGTAAGCTTAGCTCTAAGAGAGCAGTGTTGCGGCAAGAATTGGTATTTGTATTAGTCAGCCAAAGGGGTGCTGATACAAATACCAGAAATCTGTTGGCTTATATAAAAGGTATTTATTTGGGGTAGAAGCCCAGAGTTACCAGGCCATAAGGCATAAAGTACTTCCCTCACCAAAGTCTGTTGCCACGTGTTGGAGCAAGATGGCTGCCAACTTTGGCAAGGGTTCAGGCTTCCTGGGTTCCTCTCTTCCTGGGGCTTGCTTCTCTCCAGGCTCAGCTCCTCCGCTCTTTCCATAAGGCCAGCTGTAGACTCTCAGAAAAATGGCTTGTCTCCCCTCCCGGGGCCTCTGCTGTGTCCAGTTGAGCCTTCTCTCCTTCCTCACATATCTGCTTCTCTATGTGTTCCTTCCCAGGCTCCAGGATCAAAATTCCAAACTCCCTTCTCTACAGTGCGGTTTCTCTGTGAGTCCCTGCCCCCTTCTCAATGTCCTACTGAAGTGGCCCAATCAAAGCCTCAATCATTATTTAATCAAATATAATCTAATATGCCCAGAGAAACAAACCAGTTTACAAACATAATCCAATATCCATTTTTGGAATTCGTAACCAATATCAAACTACTACAGTATTCATTCTTAATTTTGATGGGCCCCATATGAATGGAGAGGACAATTAGCAGCTGAATGCCCTGTCAGACTTCAGGTTTCAAGAAAACAGCCTTACAAAATCTTCATTATATATGTACTCAATTTGTGTAACCATAGGAAAGAGATGAGCCCAGAGACTTAATCAAAAGTCTGTAACTATTAGCCTCCTAAACTTTGTATCTAGTTTGAAATATAGCTGGAGAAAAATGAAGAATAGTTTATTGGTTTTAATCATGAAATTGTTGCCGTCATAGCTTTAATTTGTGTGAGCAAGGCTGATGAGGGCAGAAGGAAATGGAGCAAAGCAAAATTGGGAATAAGGGAAAAATTAAAAGTTGTGGCCATGATTGTCATGTCAAGTAGTAGTTTCAGGGTTAGAAAGAAGATGCAAAATTGAAGAGTCTTTGATTAGAAGAAATTGTGATTGATTGGCTAAAAGAGAAAAATATTTAAAGTTTAGTTTGAGCACATATGTTCATGTTGCTGCCACTGTGTTTCATAAATCTGAAGAATCTTGGGGACAAAAGGATATTAGTTGAAATGGGTTCACATTCATATTGGTGTGCTAAATGCTTATACAAGTAGAAATGCCCAGATTTAATTTGGAAATATGAGACTGAAGAAGAGGAAAGTGAATTACACTGGAGAAAATGAGTTGAGGATCATGGACATATGAATGGTAATTGAAATACTGAAAATGGATAAAGTAGTCCAGTAAGAACATAGATCATGAAAAGAGTAGAAAAACTTGGACAGATCTGAGGAACACCTATAATTCTTTAGTATAAAGGGAAATAGGAGCTAAAATAGATAAAAGAATCTGAGATTTTTTTATTATTATTGGAATAATGAAAATGCTCTAATAATGATTGAACTGATGAATGCACAACTATGTGAGTACAACAAAAACCACTGATTGTACACATTGGATGGATTGTATGCTTTATTAATATGTATCAAAAACATTGATTTGTAAAAAAAAAAAAAGAATCTCAGAGAAATGAGTGTAAAAATCAGAAGAATGGTGTCATCTGTAGAAAAGGGAAGAGATTATTTCCAAAAAATGAAATGAAATTCTTTATAAATGCTGTAAAATAATTGATGTATAATAATTACTAAAGCAATAAAGGTATTGGTGACATCATGGAGCACATTTAATAGCAGGGAACAGAACAGAGTGAATTAAAAATGTAATGGGAATGTGTACTATGGACCATGGTTGGTGGTAATAGTCTGATGACATTATATCATAATCTGTAACAAATGTTCCAGCATGGTGTGGTGTGTTAGTGAAAGGGTGTTATGTGGGAATTCTACACGTGTATGATTCTTTTGCAAGTTCACAACCTCTGTAATAAAATATATGTTTTAAAAATAGGGTGGGTTGGGAGAAAAATACACCAAATGTAAAATAGGGACCACAGTTAGTAGTAATATTTTGATGAGTCTTGCATAGTTTGTAACAAATGTTTCACAACAATGCAAAGTGTTGGTGGAGGGGTGATGTATGAGACCCCTGTATGATGTTATGTATGTTTATTTTGTAAGTTCATAATCTTTCCTATACACTTATTGTTTATGCATGTTCATCTATGAATGATATACTTCATTTAAAATGTATTTTTTAAAATGTAATGGAAAAAGGCAGTGGAGAAAGCCATTGTAGGCATCTCCTTCAAGAATTCTGGTTTTCCTTTTACATAGTTTATATTTACATATGTCTTAATATTTTCTTTGGCAATGTCTAATGTAACATTAATACTAATCTATTTTTCATCTCATGTTTTGGTTTTCATCTTTAGAAGTTAACTTGGGTTTTTTCTGTTTTTTGTTTTGTTTTGTTTACATCTTCCATACCTTTGGTTCACTTTTTGAACAATGGAATATATTACCTAATAACTGTGTCAGCTCTGGGTTGGTTTCAATTGTTTATCACCTCATAATTGGTCATATTTTCCTGCTTATTTGCATGCCTGGTAATTTCTGATTGAATGCCAGACATTATGAAATTTTCACTGGAGATAACTGGATATTTTTGCATTCTTACCATCTTGGGCTTTTTGTTCTGAGCCACATTCCTGTTATATGGAAACATTTTGATCATTTCAGGATCAATTTTAAAATCTGCTAGGCAGGAGTCATGAAATGTTCAATCTAGGATTATATATTCAGTGTATTTCAGTCAATACCATCTCAATCTTGTGGTTTATAGTCTGGTTGGTGTGAGCAGGCACTAACTCCAGCCTTAGGTAAGCACCAACCCTATTATATCTATTTCTTTTGCATGGTTTGTTCCAAGCTTCAGGTACTTTCCTCATATATTTGTACTTAGTGGGATACACTCAAGGAGGTTTTGTCTTGAGGTCTCTGGAATTCTCTCTCTATGCAGCTATCTCTTTTCAAGTACTCTGCTCTGAAATCTAACTAATTTTGTTCCCTGCAGCTCTTAGCTCTATTTTCTAAATTCAGAGTCCTCTGGGTTCTACTTGGGCTACTCCACCTTGTACCACTGCTCAGCAACTCTCTCAAGGTAGTAAAGTGGGGACCTCACTTGTTTCCCATTTCTCAGAGATCACCAGCCTTTACTTCCCAAAGTACAGTATATTAAAAACCACTGTTTCATTCATTTTTCCATTATTTTTTTCAGGCAGATAGGTAAATCTGGTTCCTATTAATTTGCCTTGAACAGAAAGTGTTTCAACTCAAGATATTCTCAAATATTTCTCTTTCTACCAATTGGGAATTGAATCATGTACCCTAGAAAAGAAATATTCAAATCTTAATGTCTATTCTTGAGCTGTGAACCAATTTGTAAATAGGACATTTGAAGATGTTATAAGCTAATGGGTGGACCCAATTGTTAATAGGAACTTTGAAGATCCTATTTAGATATGGCTAAATTGAATATAGGTGGGCCATAATCCATATAACAGGAATCCTTATAAGCAAAGAAATTGCAGCCCAAAGAAGTCAGAAGTTATAGAAGCCAGAAGTCAGTGGAAATCAAAGTAACAGACACAAGGAGAGAGAAATTGCCATGTTCTAGAGGATTGCTAGAACAATACAGACTTCGGGAGAAGGCAAGACATGTCAGTACATTGATCGTGGACTTCTAGCCTCAGAAATGTTAGGACAATAAATTCCTATGCTTTAAACCAAACCATTGTGTGGTAGTTGACATAGCAGCCCAGGCAAATTAAGACACCCTCACAATCATTTAATTTATGGTAAATTCCTGGGGTTTGGTTAAATTCAGATTGCATTTATTTTGAGAAGAAAATTGTATAGGTAATAATGTATATTTCATAATGTATGACCTTAGGAAGTATGTAATGTTGATTTTATTCTTTATTACCTTTTGAACTTTTAATCATATATAATTAAAACTGATGCACAAGTAAATGTGGTTTAAAAAATATTCCACAAATAAGATAAAGCATTCAGCTTATTAATTCCTTTTCAGGATGCCAATTGTTGTAAGAATAATTGAGGTTTTCTAATTTTGAATAGGGTAACACAAAACCCAAATAATAATTTTCAAGGATTCAAACATTCAGAATGTTTTAGTTCTCTCTTAGATACATAAAAAACATATTAATGAATGCCAAAATATGATTAAATATCACCTCAGATGAAATCCTGCATCTCACAAAGCATTTTCTATCTTACCATGGATACATCAACATTATGCCACTGTCAACATCTTGAAATGAAGTTACACACTCATAATGGCCAAGGTTGCCATCATTATGGCTGTAAATAAGACCTTTCTCATTTTAATTGAATCTATGAGAAAAGGATAAATAATTATTAGCTTACATAGGTTCACTTCTACACTTGCTAATTGAAGGCTTTATAATATAATTAATTCTTACAGAAATATATATTGTATTATAATTTGATATAGCTCCAAGTACAACTGATTATGTAATTATTTGTTACATATATAATCATATACTTAAGTTATGGATGTGCACATTTATGTGCCCAAAGACAACAGTATATATTAATAGGATTACAACTTAAATTCTATACTCAACTTCAAGATCGTTGATTTCCTTTTGGTCTAGTAAACTACAATCCTTCTATTTTCATCCTAAGACTCAAATACCTACAATCTGTTCATTAGAGGATGAAAATTCCATTCACTCATTAAAGAAGGGTAACAATTTAAAGAGAATATAAGAATTTTTAATGGCCAAGGATTTTTAGAACTCCTTCCAAGTATGGCAAGGAGTGTCAATATTTCCATTGTTGCTTTAAAGCATTCATGTTTGTCCCATTCAATAATATCACCTCAGGTTGCTAAACAGTAAGTAACCAAAGGGAAAAGAATGTACTTATCACTATGAGAAAAACTGCTTGAGAAAGTCATGCTTCTAAATGCCAGGTTACCTATTTGATCTTAATCCCAGCGTTACTTTTTTTCTGTCATTAGGACAGGCTCAATTACATCTACAACCATCTACAATTAGTACAAAGTCTGGCTTCACCAATGTATCTGGTTGTTTTTTTTCCCCCAGGCTTTAAACAAATTTAATAAACCTTGAAAGCTGCTGAGTGTGCGAACTCTAGTAAATGCAAAGAATAAAGGCTAATATTTCTAGAATCACAAGTAATATAAAGTCTGAATTATTTTTTCTAATATGATGTTGTTTTAAATAACCAGACATTCATAGGTGATCATGCCTTTATTCTGGTTGTGCATGAAGGTCTCATGTAGTATGCATTGACCTGATGTAAAATCCTGACTGCTCATCTGCGGTCTTCATCTGTTTGCATGTGAGAAAAAACAAGTGGGTAAATTCAATTGAAAACAGAATATAGGAAGGGTCAGAATCCAGTGTAAATAACAAGCAGCAGAAAAATTGCAATTCAATAATTTTAGCTTGAATGGGACCAGCAAAATTATCTATAACACATGAGCAAAACAAACTACTCAGACTTTTAATGCCATATGCTACAGTAAGTGCAGTTATACTGATAGGAAATACACTATAAATATATACTACCTGCAAATATTTTATTCCAAAACGCAGTGAATTCTGGCCTAGTTAGAGTAGAGAAGAGTGGGAGGACTAGAGTATAAACAGAACACCCTCCCTATTGAGTGCTGGATCAATCAATGTTGCATTATTTAAGCATCATTGTACAAACATTATATTTTAATCATTAGGTATATTCAAGGGATAAGTTAAAATTCCCTGGAAGAAATATATTAAAAAGTGTGAATGCCATTTCAAATTTGTGTGTATGCACAAATAGTTTCCAACTCATTCAAAAACAGAAACAAGTAAAGACTAGAATATAAATGATGTCATTTTCATATACCCCTTACTTTATCAGCTCAGTTTTAATGGAGGCATCATTTTTGTTCGTAAGTTTTTAGGTTAGGAACAAAGAGCGAGGCTAAAGTCAATAGCCTCAACCAGGGAACTCTATAAATTTATAATTACAAAGCAAGTATGCATTTATAAACGTAAGCCCAAACAGTGATGCTGAGAAACCTCATAAGGGTGTATGGAGATTGTACAATAGGGTTCTGATTAATATTTTTTTCCGCTAAGGAGCTGCTTAGCTTTTATTATTATTTTTTAGTTAAATAAAAATGTAAATGCCATTCCGAGTTTGAACAATGGGGAAAATAGTTAGAAAAAGTATAGCAGCATCCCCAGAGCACCTGAGTGACAGATGGCAGTAAAAACGGCCTAGGTCCACCTGAGGGATTTTAGGGCTTACAGTACATAGCAGGGGTGTGACAAAGAGTTAATTAATACTTCTACATCGCTAAGCAGATAAATACAAAGCAGGTTCATACTGGTACAAAAGCTATAAAAAAAAATGGCCTAAAGTAGCTAGTAGGAGCAAAAAGTATATAAGAAAGCAGATATTGAGTGAAGTGCTTATAGAAATTCCATTAGTGCAAGAGTTCTTAACATTTTTTGTTCCACGGACCCCTTTGCCAGTCAGGTGAAAACCACGGACCCCTTACTAAGTCCACACTATATTGTGAATGATTTAATAAATATATCACACCTGCACCAACACACCCCCACAAGAATAATGTTTTATTGAACTTTCATTTCAAGCTCACAGACCCCCTGAATCTAGTTAAGATACTGCTTTAGTGCAATTGTAGTCATTTTGTATTAAGCATTTTATTCCATTTTAGCTCTTATTAATCCAACCCTCAGGTTTTTCACCATTTATACTTTGGAAATGGAGGTAATTAACATGCTATTGTCAAAAATATATATTGTTGTCTATTAAGAAGAAGGAATACATTTTCCCTATACACTTGTCACTGGAGAAAACCCAACCTCTGTGATGGGACTGACACACACAGTAGAGTGTACAACGCCTTTAATCACACTCTCTGCAGTTCTGGAAACTAAAAGTCTATTTAATTTTAACTTGTACAATCTCAGATAATGCTTCCCAAACATTCCCACTGGCCTCTATAAAAGTTATGAAGAAAGCTTTGTCTTCAAAGTCAAAAGACACAGATTAAAAAACCTTGCAGGGTCTTTAATTTAGCTGTGTGATTTTGGACAAGCTACTTAAATTTTCCAGGCACACATTTACTCATCTGTAAATTGGGCTCTGAGCTTTAGAGATAAAGCCTATATTTTATTCTCTTCATATCCTTCATAAAGGTACTTATTCCTAATAGAATTTGTTAGTCATGTGAGTTTATTTTTAAGAAGATGAAATGTTTGTACCACAGTCAAGTCAAAATACTATTTTGGGTTCCTCACCTCAACTACATTGCTACAAAACTGATTACAAAAATACACCTTGTGCATTGGTGGATTCAGATAGCAAGCTCATAAAACCAGTTATTTCCAGTTTTAAAAAATCAAAGTGGCTAGATATACATAATTAACAGGGTATTCACTTTAACTTATTAAACAACTGAATACCAAGTTTTTGTTTTGCTTTTTCTTAGGCATATCATAAACCCTATATTGGCTTTTGAATGGGTTTATTGATTTTAGGGGCTATTTAACATTTAAGTGGGGCCTCCCAAGGCAACTGTGTAAATTTACAGGAGGCAGTGAAAACATAGCATTAATTTCATTGAGATGTGAGGGGGAAAGAGTACTGATGTAAAATGCAGTGGTTATTAAACCTGGCTACAACTAAGATCAACTGCACAACTTTTAAAACTCTACTAACATTAGCGCCATTCCCCAATCTGTTTTAATTTGAAAGTTCTTCAGGTGATTTTAATGAGCACCCAGAGCTAGAAACCACTTTTACAGGAAAAAGTAAGTCTAAGAATAATTAGAAAAGGCATGTTATCCCCCTATACGTCAGAGACATAAACTCATGTTTCTTACGTTCACAGATTTACTATATAGCATTATATTTCCTTTAGTGTTGGCCCGGGGTTACCAAAAGCTTTCCTAGATATAGGTGGTAAATAACCAGAAAATAATTCTCTTTCTGACATAGATGTGGTACTTTATATAGACAGAACAGTTTGTCAAAGACCTTTTATTAAGTGCAAATAAAATGAAGACAATGCAAAATTCACGATTTTCAATGGTATCTCATATTTAGATGATGTAGTACAAGTAAATCCTAAAATCTACATATTGACTAACATAAGTTCTTTGAGGTAAAAACGTGTCATTCATTTTGTAATATCAGTGTCATTAAATGATCTTCATTATCTAAATTTATGGTATGCCTATTGTGAGCTCCGCATTGCACTAGAGAATGGGAGCATAAATGATGACCTCTAGAATCCCTGCCCTCTGGAGTTCATCATTTAGTGGGGAGACAGACAATATTAAAATACTTAGAGATATGATCATTTAATTATGTCAGGTATCAGATTTTTAGATAAAGTATAAATGTGGATGACCTCCTGAAAATAAACTTGGAAAACATGCCACATAACAAAAACGAAAAATCAAACTACACTCAAGTCAAATTAACATAATTAAAACTTCCTAATAATTTATCTATTCTCTATTTTAGCCTGATTTATATGTTAAACTCCATGGATGATATAGAGATAAGCTTTGTATTCAAGAAGCTTACTATCTCATTGGAAGTAGGTGAAATATCTTGTGATGATATCTGATAATGCATAATAATTATAATGATAACAGTAATAGCAGCTATAATTTTGTGTTATGGTTTCAATGGATTAATACCCACAGGAATGTGGATTAAAATTAAGAACATATATTTGTAGGGGTACATAATTCAACCTACCAGACGTTTTTTAAGCACTTGCTATATATATATATATATTAAGCGTATTTTAAGAATTTACATCTATTAATTTTCTTAATTCTCATAACAACTTATGAAGTGGTTATTTTCATAATGCAGATATGAAACTATAAGTATTTAGTAAAGAAACTGAGTTAATATACAGCTAATTTCTGGAGGCATTAGAATGAAAATAGGAAATAGGGAGAAATGGATTCCAGAGCAGGGGCTCAAGAAGAGTATCTGGCATAGAAATGCTAATTTGAAAGTCATCACTTAAAGATGACCATGGAAGATACAAGCAGCGGTTGAAATAACAGTTTCCACTTGATCCACAGGCTCTTTCTCTACTTTTATTTCCCCTACATCTGGCATCTTACAATCTAAGCAATCTTCAAGTATATTACCCAGTATATAATGGCCCGGCATTTCATCTGATTCCTTGAAAGAAAAATACCTTTTCTTCCAGCTGTGCTCTCTTTCCATTTTCTGCCCAAACTAAGTGTTTCCCTATCCATCCATCGGGAGGCTCTTTCAGGCTCTCCTCTTAGAGTTAACATTGATTCTATCCACTGATGGACATATCAGTTTTACATGCTACACTTGTGTCACTAGGGGTTAGTTATTTGTTGATATAACTGTCTCCCCTCAGTGACTGACTCCTCAAAACAGAGTTCCTGCATTATAAATATTTGTGTCCCAAGTGACAGAATAAAAGAATGAAACTCTAACTACGGCAATGCCTCAATTTTGAAATAAACAAGAAAAGAGGGGAAAGGCAGGGTATAGTTAATGAAGCAGCACCTCCAGAGCTAGAAGGAGGACTGGGACAGAGAGAGGGAAGACTGACTACTGCCAATCATTGAAAGAGGAAGAAAGAAAGGAGGAGGGAAAGAAAACTAGCTAAGCCAGGAAAGTCTGGCATTTTCAATCTTTACAAAGTAGCAGAGCTCCCCAAACTGATATTTTCATCTAGAGCTTGATGAAATTTGAAATCTGATAATATAACTGAATTCCCAACTTTAAAAAACTATGAGAAAACATTTACTTGCTGTCAAAGAATTCTGAGCAAATAGGAGAAAGTTGTGAATCCAAAGATCACTACTGATATTTTATAATAAAAGCATGTCTCTACAGAGGTAATGATAATGAGAATACAATTCTTACAAACATATGCTAAACTTACCTCTCAACTAGCTTAAACTTATTTCCAATGCTATTGAAGCAGGAAAGAAATAGGGACCTGAGGAGAAGGGACAGAAGACCCCAGGAGCCAATTTTCAGAACACAAACATCCTTATGGAAATGCAACTTGCAACATTTTCACACAGCAGAAAGAAGGGAAAACAAGAGGGGCCCCCACCACCCACCTACTTTCATAAATACCTTGCACAGTAAACTCACAGCAGGGCTTATGGACAGCAACCAGAAGCCAATCATCACCAAACAACTCCTAGAAACCAAACCACCCAATGAGTTTCCCCTGCTTTGTCTTAAATACACCAACCAGCGCAGACCCTAAACCCCTATGATAACCATTAAAACTAGAACATTCTAGAGGGAGGGCATGTCTCTACCTTGGGCATGCCCGCACTCACCTCCATGAGTGTGTACTTTCTCTTCATTAAATTCTTTTCTAACTTTCTTACAACTGTGGTGCGTCTCTGAATTCTTTATGACACGACCAAGAACCTGGCAATCAGCTCCAGCAACACTATGAATTTCATTTTTAAACATATTCTATCATTGTCAAGTAAATAATATTTAAATTCATAAAAGAATCTCAGAAACAGGAGATTTTTCATTATATTTGTCTTAGAATGTATACAAAGTAATCAGAAAAGGAGCAACAGATTTCAATAAGAAATGAAAATGAATGAGTTTGATAGACCCTCTTTCCATTCATTCAATGGTAGTTTCTTACATATGAAAATTATTTCCTTATACTATAAATGTGGATCTTTGTTAATTGCCAAAAATCAAGCATTAAAGAAGGAGTTTTCCAAGCACAGCAAAGATCATCAGTAATATGATTTTCCTTAATACTATACTGTAAAATGTGGTTTTTTTTTTCAGAATGTCCTTCTTAAACATTAAAAGCAATCCTAGACAGTTCCCATAGACCCCACATAGGCCTACCTAGAGACTTTTTTCTTTAAGATATTACACCCCAAGAATGAAAGGAAGATATGGAATTCAGAATAATTTGATTTGGTTTCCAGCATAATCTAAACTTTGAGTGGAATTAGATGATAAAAATTTGCTGCAGTAGTACTTTAGCTTCTACCTCTTTCCAGCAAAGTCATTGTATGTTTAGGTAAACATCTTTTGTATTATTTACTAGAAATTGAAAAGAGAAAATTACTTTGATACTTTTTCCTGCTGTGAAGAACAAGAATAATTTTAAAAATAAGAATTTTAAAATGAAAAAAATTTTTATTTACCTATTAGAATATAACTAAAGTAAATATTTATTTAAACTTTGTAAATGTAAGCATTTTTGTACATTTGTTAATTGATACGCTCCATAACAGATTTTTCTCAGTTTTAGTCACTAGTGACAAAATTATAAAATGCTCGCTTTTAAAATGTTTGGATTTTATCCTAGATTTATAGATAGTGGTCAAGCCTATGAATGTATTACAAAGTTGAAAGGGTCTTTTTTTCTTGCATAAATTGAGGCAAAAAAAAAAATTTAACCTGAACTTGATCCAGCTTTGAAGCAAGAGAAAAATCTAATAATTATTTCCTATTTTCACACACACTGTCACCTAATGAATTCTTCAAAATTTGGGGAATTGTGCTTTGATCTTCTTCCTAAATTATCAAAATTAGCTTTATGATCATCAGGTATAAGGTGCTAAAACATCAACTCATAGAGAATCAAATAAAACAGTTATGAAATTAAAACACACGTACACACACATATACATATACACACACCCCTGATAAACTGAAAACAAATCAATTTCTTAAGCTGTCATCTTAGGAACCAAAGAAAAAAGAAACAAAGGAAGAGTAAAATGAAATGGAACTATAGTACTAACAGCATGAAAATCCACAAGCAGAATAAGCATGGCTTATGAATGAAACAGAGGAAAGAAAACAAAATTCAAAGGTCACAGACAACTTGCAAGAAAGAAATGGCCATGAAAACATCGTAATGGATATAACATTTTCCTGGTTTGTACACATTTAAGGTTTATTGCAACAATTTGCTTCATGATTATCTTACACAGTTTTCTAAGCAAATTAAAACATATACATCTATGAATATTTATGGATATGAGCATATAAACTCAAGATTTCTGTAAAAATAACTTCATAAATATTTTCACCAAATTGCTCTTTCCCTTAATAGGTTAGAATCTTTTACATTTCAGTCCATATAGTTATACCTCATTCATTTATATTGCTGTCTAATATTACTTAACATTATTATATTATGTATAATTATTCTCCCTTAATGAAATTTAACTTGTGTCTTATTTTTCCTCTTAAAATGTAATGCTGTGAATTATCATCCTTTTACAGATTTCTTTGTGAAATTAAAAGATTTCTACTTTTACCTTTGAGGTTTGTTTTTTACTCTTTAATTTGCAAGGACATTATGCACATTAAGAATATTAGCCCTTTGTCATAATCCAACAACTATTATACTCAAATTGTTGATTTGCTCAAATTTTAAATAATTTTATTCATTCCTTTTGGTATGTAACATCCTTAGATATGCTAAAGTCACTACCAGGATATTAATACAATATTTACCCATCTTTTTTTCCTAGTGGCTCACTTTTTTCCTCCATTAAAAAAAACAATGTTGCTCTATCTAGAGTATATTTTAGTGTAAGATATCTGATAAGGATCCAACTTCTGCCTTTTTCCTCCAATAGTTAAATCAATTGAGTTGTCCCCACCCCATTTATTAAATAATTATTGTTAGATCGAAATACAGATAGAAATCCATATATTATTTTACTCTTTATTTTGTTCAGTCTGTCTATAATTATACTATTTTTATTACCATAATTTAAAATATGTTCTAATAGCTCATAGTTAGTATTATTTCACTATTCCTTTTTTTCTCCCAAAAGCTTCATGGCTAAGTGAGCATTCATAATTTCAAGCAAATTTCATTTTAATAAATACAAAAGCATTGTTATTGTAATTTGTTTAGGGCATCATTGAATATGATTTAAGAAAAACATTTTCAAATATAGAGCCTATTAATGTAGATTTTGGTAGAATTGTATAATTTACGTATAATCATTATGTCATATTAAACATGGCTTATTAAATTTATTCAAACATAGTTTACATTACTATTAGTCTTGCTAAATGTGTTTTCATTAGTTTAACTGATAATTTGTTATTCATTTTATATGTAAATGTTACCAAGAAACATATAAAATGTATTATTTAAGGAATTTTTAGCTGATTATTGCATCTTAAGTTATTCATTCATATTATATTGAGAAGAAAGTGTTCATTTCTCTTTTAAAAATATTTTTTATTACCTATTTTGTTCAATGCCTTTAAACTAGAAATGTGAAATAAAAGTTGAGGTAGAAGGCAGATTTCCCTTCACTTTAATCATGATTTGTTTTAACTGTTTTGGATCCAGATATTGGTTTGAGACATATCATGTAAATATACATTCAATCACTCAATTAATTCAATAAATATTTATTTAGCACCTTCCACGCGACAGGTACTGTTCTAGATGTTTTCAATGCCGTCTTCCATTGTTGCCCTGGCCTGATGAAACCACATCCTTGTTAAAATCGTGCCTGCATGTGCTCAGCTGAATGTGACTAAAGGAAAAGTTAACTGTTCTCACTCAAAATTCAAGATAACTAGTTTCAAGTTGGCCCTTATTACTGTACTCAATAATACTAGATTTCTCAAATCCATCTCTTTCATGCTTTGTTTACTGTTTTCTCCATCCTCATATTACTGTCAGCACCTCATATTTCAAAAATAACATCTATGTGCTATTGACCCCCAAATGCAAAATTCCAACCAAGACCACCCTCTGAATTGCAAAATTTTAGTTATTTCTGACTACTCAGTGGCTACATTTGTATGTCTAATAGTTCAAATTAATATGCCCCAAACGGAACTTCTGATAGTCCCACTCAAGCCAATCCTTCATACCACCTTCCCCTAAATTAAATGTTAACTCCATTCTAACCAGGACTCTGGCCAAACTACTTGTAGTCACCTATTTTTCTTCCATCCCATATTTAATCCACAGCAAATTCTGTCATCTTTCACTTCAAATCATAATTCCGAGATTTCTCAAGATCTTTCACTCTTACCACATGTATATGCATCTATAACACCAAATATGTAAATGCATGTGTCATAGAGATGTGTAGGGGGCCCCGGCTCAGTGGCGCCAGCTGGGGTCACTCCGGCTCAGCACATCCGGGGAAGCCGCCGGTGTGTGTAGAAGACGCCCTCACCTACCTGGGCCAGGTCAAGATCAGCTTCTGCAGCGACCCTGCCACCTACAGCGGCTTACTGGAGATCATGAAGGAGTTCAAAAGTCAGAGCATCAATACCCTGGGCAACAGCCATCGCTTCTTACAGCTATTTCACGAACACCCTAACCTCATTGTTAAATTCAATGTCTTCCTTCTCCTGGGCTTCAGAACAGACACTCCCAAGAATATCAAGTTAAACGACCAGGAGAATTCACATAGCCACAGTGACAAGGCAGAGGACTTCAAGCAACAGATGCTGTTTAAAGAAGATAAGCCCAGATGCCTCTGGATTTCCGTGGATTTCAATCACGTCATTAGCTATGTGACTAAGGTCAAGACCTGCTTTGTGGACCACTGGGAAATCCACAGAAAACGGGCCGTGTGAGATGGATAGCGTCCAGAATAGCAAGCACGAGAAGAGTCTGAAACACAGCAAGAAGCGTGCTCAGCCCTTGCTGCTCCATCCAGGGTCAGGGGCCACCAAGAAGAACATGAAAGTCTGGCACCAAAAACCTCTCCATCGCCTCTGTGAGCAGGTAGGCAACCTTGCAGAAGTTCTCCATCCTTGAAAGGTACATAGGGTGCTAAAGAGCCAGAAGAGATGTACAAGATCTTCCTCAGCTTCATCGCCCTCTTCAACCAGGAGCGTTCCGAGCTGCTCCAGCTGGTCAGCCACTTCCTAGGGAAATTTCCAGAACTCTGTATATTTCAAGTCCTTAGTGGACTTGAGCTACCTGTCAGGGGACGGGATCAGCCAGAAAATTGACTATGCGTCCTGCAAGCAAATCAGGTGCAGCTACCGGGCGCTCCTCAAGTCTTGCCAGCAGGCCAAATGCAGAGCCCGGACCGCTATTTGCAAGGAGTGCTTACGGCCACCTGGGTATCCTTCCCCTCGTGGTCGGATAACTCCGCCTTCATCCGCTCCGAAAATATGCTGAATGAAGAGCAGCTGCAGCTGCAAGGATGAGTGTTTCCAGGTGTGTGCTGGGCCCTTCCGGCCGCCCTGGGGGTTCCCAGCTGCAGAGTCCGGGCTGGCATGATGGGGCCTTTCAGGCCGTGACCTCTTCCTGGGCCAGCCTGGGCTCCATCCTCAGCCTCTTTAACCTCCCCCACATTCCTTCCTTATTGTTTTCTTTCGCCTATTATTCCTTGTTACATTGAGAAGCTCAACAGGGCTTCTTAAAAGCAGGGTTGTGCTTGCCTGCATATCACTAGCATGAAAACACACTCGTCCAATCTTTTTTGTTCCCCCACCTTAACCACTTTCATGTGTGCAGTTAAATGGCATTAATTGAACCCACAGTGTTGAACTCCCATCACCGCTATCCACTGCCAGAACGTTTTCATCCCCTCAAAAACATACTGCACCATTGAACAGTCACTCCCTATTCTCGACCCTTACCCCCTGGTCACCTCTGATCTACTTTCTGTCCCTATGAATTTGAATGTTCTAGATATTTCACATAAGTGGAATCATACAATATTTGTCAAAAAAAAAAGATGTATAGAAATAAATATTAGATTGGTAAATA
>JAQZBX010056483.1:0-18181 GCA_029593785.1 Cabassous unicinctus
ATGGGTATACCGTTTCTGTTTGGGGAGATGGGTACATTTTAGTAATGGAAGATGGTGAGGGTACTGCATTTTTTTTTTTTTTAAATTAATTAATTAATTAATTTATCCCCCCCTTGCTGCTTGTGCTTGCTGTGTCCATTCGCTGTGTGTCTTCTCCGTGTCTGCTTATCTTCCCCTCGCTGTGAGGTCCCGCTGCATCAGCCCCTCGCGCTGCGTGGGCCGGCCTACCCTCACAAGGAGGCCCCGGGAAGCGAACCCGGGGCCTCACACATGGTAAACGGGGGCTCTGTCTGTTGAGCCACACCCGCTTCCTGTTGTGAGGTCTTGCTGCATCAGCCCACTAGGCTGCACGGGCCAGCCTGCCCTCACAAGGAGGCCCCGGGAAGCGAACCTGGGGCCTCCCATATGGTAAACGGGGGCTTTATCGACTGAGCCACTCCCGCTTCCCGGTACTGCATTATTGTGAGTGTGATCAGTCCCACTGAATGGTATGCTTAGGAATAGTTGAGATGGGAAAGTTTGTTCCCATAATTAAAAAAGCAAAAAAAAGAAGAACAACTAAAGAGACAAGACAATTAAATACAATATATGAGCCTAGGCAGGATCTAGCAAGGGAGGAAAAAAGGCTCAAAAGAATCTTAATGGAATATATGAAAAAAATTGGAAAATTATCTGTAAGCTTTATATCAATATTAAATTTCTTGAACTTCATAATTTTACTTTAGTGTTACATAAGTGAATATCCTTGTTGTAAGGAGAAATGTACATGACAATATTAAGTTTTCAGGGAGCATGAAGTATACATTAGTAGATAGAATGATAGAATAAAGGAAACGTGGCAGAGTGTTAAAATAGGTGGATCTGAGTATCTAGGTGGATTGGGGTATGTTGGAGTTCTCTGTACAGGTTTGTATTATATTTGTAACTGTCCTGTAACTTTGAAAGTATTTCAAAATAAAAAAAAAAGTTTTTTAGAGATTGTGGTTTCACTGGGCCTAACATGAAGCAGGATTTTTATAGACAGGGATTGTTAGGAAAAGGCATTCTAGATAGAGGAAACATTTAATGAGCAAAGGTAACGAGGAGGGCAGGAAAGCATTAGCACTGTTTTGGAATCAGTAAAAAGTTCCATTGGGCTAAGCACAAGGTAGTCATGTAAGGGATATAGATGGAAAGGTTGGTGGGACTATGTTCTAGAGCTGGGCATTTACTACATACAGTAGCTACTAGGCACATGTGGCAATTGTAATTAAAATTAATGAAAATATGTAATTCAGACCTTTGGTTACAGTACCACATTTCAAGTGCTTGATAGGTAGAGAAAAACAAGCTAAGATGAATGTCTTTCTTCTTAATTTCTTCCATCTGTATCCCTTTTTTGCAAGGCAACATTTGCTGTGTAGGAATGTGTGTGCATTCAACATCATTAAACATTTCCTTCAATGGCTCAACTGAAAAGAGAGCATCACAATCTAAAAAAGAATTTTCTATACTTCTATAGGGTTTCAAGTCTGCTTTACTTTTTTTTTTTTTCTTTAGTTGGGCTCATTAGAAGAAGATTTGTTGGCCCTGAAATCTCCATCAAAAGAAAATATTGCAGCTGTCTTAGAAACTTACCATACAAAGGTAATCTAGTCAGTATTCTAACCTTAGATTTTAATTCCTGGGAAAAAAGAAGTAATTGAAAAATTAACGTTTGGCAAATATGATAGTTTGTGTAATATGGATATTTTACTTTAAAGTTTGGTGGGAGGATCAGTGCTTCACAGTTGCTAGGATAGCCATTTAATAAGATGGCTACTGTGGAACTGCACAGCCTGTCTTCTCATTGCTTGTGAATTACCATTCAAAGCTTAGGATCAGCCCTTACAAGGGCTTTTTACAACACTGTCTGAGATCTCTGTAATGGAGGTTCAATGTGAACACTATTTGTGGAGCTACTGAAGTAACACTTTGGTACAGTTCTATGTGTAATAAAAAAGTGTATTCTAGTATTTAACTCCTTATCTTGTGTAACTTAAATTTTCTTGTAAAAGTCAGGAATCTATAAAAATGCTGGTTAAACATGATGGTTTGAATACATGCTTCCCCCAATACCCAATAAGATCATAATAAAGAAATTTGAAAAACCCATAAATCCACAAAGATAAATAGATCCGATGAGGGGACAGATTAGTGAAAAATATTTCAACTTTGAAACAAGAACAGATGTTATAAAGAGAAGTAGTTAAAGAATAAGAGGGGAGCGGACTTGGCTCAAGCAGTTGGGCACTCGCCTCCCATATGGGAGGTCTCGGGTTTGGTTCCCGGTGCCTCCTGAAAAAAAAACCAAAAACAAACAACAAGCAAAACAAACGGGAAAAGCCAACTCAGGGAAGCCAATGTGGCTCAGCGGTTGAGCGCCGGCTTCCCACATACAAGGTCCCCGGTTCAATCCCTGGCCCTGGTACTTCTCAAAAAAAAAATAAAAATTTAAAATGATAGCAAAAAATGGGGAAAAAAAACACAGCAGATAGAGTAACAGATGCGTGAGGAAAACGCTAAGACTAAGAAAAGGATAAGATGGAAAATGGAGAGAAAATTAGAACATCTTATTCCAGGAAATAAAATATCTAATTATCAGGAATTCAGATGGAGAGAAACAGAGACGATAGAAGGAGGAAATTTTAGAGAAACAGTACAAGAAAATTACCCAGACCTGAAGAACATGAGTGTGCAGATTAATTGGGCCCAATGAATGCTCAGCACAATGAATATGAATGCATTCATCAGATTTTATCAAAGCATATGGCAGTTTCTCTTGTTGTCAAGTTTAGTAAATATGGGATGAATTATAGTGTGTGGGGCTTAAAGGGCCTGGCCTTTTCAAAGAGTTCTGTTAAATGTGTAGATACTAGTCTGCAGGGAAATTCATCTTGGCCTTTTCTTAGTATTTTTCTTAGTGATTTGGATGAGAATGTAGATAGCATTTTGATCAAATTGATTTGAAACCGAGAAAAATAAGTTAAATTAGATAAAAGAATATGGATTTTAAAAAATCCCTTTGGGTTTAAAGCGATCTGTTTAATAGCAGTGTGAAATTTAATAGAGATAAGTGAAAACCTTGTTCTTGAGTCCAAAGTACTAAATTCATAAGTACAGGGTGGGAGAAATGTAGCCTATAAGAACACAGGTTAAAAAAATAATTAAAAAAAAGAGGTCGTTTTAATTATTTGCAACTAGGGTAAATCAGCAGCATAATAGGATTGCCCCAAACTAACTCGGGGTTAGTCCTATTAGTAAAAGTATTATATCCAGAACAAACAAGGTTATTTGTAGCCCTGTTCTTTGCTGTGATCCAGCCATACCTGCAGCTGCAAGTACATGTTCCACACTTTAGGAATGACCTATAAGAAGAATCTGGATTATAAGGGGACATAAAATTGTGCTGTGTTGTGAAAGAGGGATTACTTAGAACTACAGACATGAGAGGACTGAGTTTTGGTATCGGATTAAAAAAAAAAAAAGCAAAATTATTATAATTGTTCAAGCACTTGCAAGTTCCTTCCTGAGTACTGTTTTCTCTCCTTCTATAGAGGTCAGTGCTGCAGAAATGTGGTAGGACTTTATGTATTGGATGGAAATTTGGGCAGAATGACTTCTCATCCTTAAATTTGTTGACATGTTATAATGATATATCTATACATAGATATATCATAAATACATACACATAAAAATATAAGAACATTTTTTTGCCTTCAACACTTTGGAGAACTAGTCTGGGGTAATACGTACTGTCTAAACCTTGAACATAGAGTGGTAGTTATTTATGAGAGACTGTTAGATGTAATTTGACTGAAAGGGATAATCTTGTCACAAAGAGTCTCATTAAATATGATGAGATTTTTAAGGATTTTAAAAAGATTTGTTAAGAAATAAGCACACCCACACAAAAGATTTGTTAAATCAAATTATTTAAAAGATTTTTCTTTTCAAACAGTCCAAGATTGATCAAGACAAGTCTTTCATTCTTGAGGAACACATGGACACAATAAACAGGTACTTAAAAATGGATTCCAATTATATCTATTCCTTTGGAAAGACTGTCTTGAATTGAATTTGCTAATATTGTAACTACATTGTGTTTGAACTTTATATAATAACGAAATACTTCCCTGAATTCTGAGATCAGATAACACTGTTTTCATTTTCATTCACCTTTGAAAGTAGGTTCTTGCCCAATCTTTCAGGGGGAAATAAATTGATTTTATTTAAGTAGTGTACCATTCTAATCCATTCTAGCATAAAACCTCTTTTTTTTTTATAATGAGGGGAGGAGAGCCTAGAAAATAATCATTGAATTATCTTTTATCCTTGTAAAGTCATCTTCATTAAAGGTCTCATTAAGTCAGTGAGCAAAAGGTTTTGTGCAATGATTTGAAAGATTGACAATTTGACTTAAATAAGGAAAATTACTGGAAATAAGATAACCATCTCTACAGTTTGGAAGCATCATTTTTCCATAGTTGAAATATCATTTATATGTAAGTAAAATAGATGCATGAATGCAAAAGAAAGAAGAAAATTTAGGTTTTATTTCACATTAGTGAAGGTAGACTGCAGATACTTTCTCAGAGAAGTAATGTTCTATTTTGTCACCCTGTAAAATAGTTTGAAAATTTTTTTTAAGATTGAAATAGGGTTAGGAGAAACCTGTGTTCAGATTTATTGGTATCTTAGGAGGAGAAAATCAATTGCACATTGGTGCATTCATGTATTTCCTTTTTTATAGTTGTTTTTCGGCCAATACTGTGGAACAGATTATTGAGAATTTACAGCAAGATGGTTCATCTTTTGCCCTAGAACAGTTGAAGGTAATATATGGATTGTTTGTACCCTGAATGTGGTGAATTCTTGTGAAAGGGATGCCTCTCTGAGGTTTGTACTCTGTGTTGGTGACATATAGGCCACTGCATTGCTGTTTTATGAACTCAGGTGATCCTCCGGAAAGCTATTCTATAAAACCTTGATCTAAACCCAAGTGCCTGGTTTTACTTGCTGGCTGTGGAGGGTAAAGCCAAACTGTGGTGGTTTTTTTTGTTTGTTTTTTTAGGTCCTCTGAAGGTCACAGAAAGACTTTAGTAAACATGTGTCATTTCCAATAGTCCTCTTTGTCTCATGGGGAAAACTTTTAGGGAAATTTCTATTAGAAGGGTTGGGGTGCTGGAGAATAGTCACCTTATAATATACTGTAATTGTGATACCTAATCTATAAACATTAATCTGTAGATTCTGTTTAATATGCAGCAGATTAAAATTATAGTCTAGGAGGTTTAAAAAATGTGTCCCTTTTTAAACTAGCAGAAGCTCCATCTACAGTGAGAGCTAAGTCTTTAGCAGAGCTTCTCCGTGTCAGGTACACTTTGATCTTTCTATAGCATAACGCATTCAATGATAATCAGTGCATTTGATTAAAGTAGAAGTAAGGCTGTGTTTGTATGAATGAGCACACATTGGGTACTGACACATAGATCTATTGTATGTTTATGAAACTTGGAACATTTCAGATTTCTAGGCAAAGAGAAGAAAAAGTGTATGAAAGATGTTTAGCTTGTCTTTATGTGATAGTATTTTTCAATCTATAGCATTTCAGTTTTCAGAAAACCTACTGACAAAAAAATTTAATTATTACCTGGAAGATGAAAACATTTCCCCATTGTCACTGTATTCTTAAGAAAGGAAGTTAGGCTCTTATTCAGTATTTGAATTTTAGTAGCTTTCTCATGGATGGGTATAAATTATATTAGGTCGACCAGTCACATATTTCCCTAACTTAAAAAAGTTGATTAATGTTATTATTAACTTTCAGGAATGCTTATGTAAATATAGATATTCATTTTATATTTCAAGTATTCTGACTTTAAATTTGTTCTCATTTCCAAAGGAATATAGAAACTAAAGTTGCTTATTAGTTTGTTTGTTTTTTAAGATTTTTTTTTTTTTTGAGGTACCATGGACTGGGGATTGCACATGGGACCTTGTATGTGGGAAGCCAGCACTCAACCACTGAGCCATGTCGGCTCCCCTGACTTGGTTTTTTTGTTTGTTTTGCTTTTTTAGGAGGCACCAGGAACCAAACCCAGGACCTCTCACATGGGAAGCAGGCGCTCAAGTGCTTGAGCCACATCTGCTGCCCTGCTATTAGTTTTTTTTTTCAGCAATAGGGCCCAATAAAGTATGCACTTAGCAATTTTCATTGAAAATAATCAATACATTGCCTCATAGGCAATATATGATGTCACTTTAAAGCAGTACACATATGCAGCTAACCATAATAATTTGAAACCACTGGTCTACCCCATGATTTGAAGATCAAATTGTCACTGAGTCTCCCTTGACAGAGCTTAGATATAGGGCTCCATTTAAGTGTGCCAAATAGAAACACACCGAAAAACTAAGGAGAAAATAGTTTCATTGAAAGATTTGTAGGTCAGATGTTTGTCTGAACAGATTTTAAAAAGACTTTCATGCTCTTAGAAGCCTCTGCCAGTAAGCCCTTGGGTTTGCCCCTAACCCATGTGGGCTCTTTAGGGATTCCTGTCTTCCTTCTCCACATCCCAAAGATCTAGTCTTATGTCTTTGTTCTAAGTTGCAGCCATCTACTCTTATTTCTTAGGGATTCCTTTCTCTCCATTTTCTGTGGAGAAAGACACAATCTTTTTAACATATAGTACTTGCTAACCATTAAATTAAAACATAGGTTTATTTTTTAAGTCTTCTCTTTGAGATTTTTAAGTTTTTTCCTGTTACTGTAGGAAAGAATATGAGGTTAAGAAAAATAACATCACATTTTTATAGTACCTTATATTATAGGTTCTCATGCCCCCTCTTAGATTTTCCTTGAAAGTCCAATATGCTTTTGTTTTTGTTTTATGCATAAGGTTGGAATTCCTCAAACCTCTCTCCTCCTTTAATCTCACTATTGGTGCAGATTGTTCATGGTGCCAGTGAGCCATGTAAACTAACTGATGGCTTACATTAGAGAAACCTTAACCAAAGACTACAATTGCAGTGCTCTCTTGTTTGACTTTATCTTTTCTGGAGGTGAGACTAGCCAAAGTAAAGAGGGTTCCTCATGGCTTTGACTGGTGAGAAATTTTTTTCCCCCAGAATAAGTGATGTCACAATCAAGGAGTGTGCATAGAAGAGATTCAGGCCACCCCCACTCCTGTCCCCAACAGGGAAACTAAACCAAGGAAAGGGCTGGAAGTAGATAAGGCCAGGCTATGAAGTCCACGGCCTGTGAGAAAGAGAAATAAGAAAAGTGAACAGTGGGTCCAGTTAGTGACCAGGAAGGTGGTCCTGAGCAAATGACCACAAAGCCAGTGTTACTTCTGACTGTCTTTTAGGTGTTTTTTTTGTTTTTTTTTTTCCTTTATTGGTTTGTTATAGCCTGCAGTGTTAAAGGTATAGAGAGAAGGCAAATAGGTTCTTTTTTACGACCAAAAAACTCTTACAATTCTTTGAAATTTCTTCTTTCTAATTACCAATATGAGCTTTATTTGTAATTTAAAAGTACCAATTTAGTGAAGAATAAATGAAACTTTTACACTTGAACTTAACATGCAGGAAATAACAGGCTTCTGTACCTAAGAATGATAACAAGGGCATAAATATTAAGAAAGAAGAAAAGCCAAATATTAAAAATAAATTAAATGAAAAGATTACTAATTTCTCTGCAAGCTTTGAGAATTATCCATATACTGTACTATTTTAAAATAAAGTGAGTAGAGGGTTGTGAGCCAATGCCCATATGGGCAAAATCTATGGTAAGGTGGAAGGGTGTAGTTGTGCAGTGGATGAGCATTACAGGGGTGCAATGATGCTATTGGGTTCAGTGGTGCTGGTCTGTGAGGGGGATAGGGTGGGGGTTGGGTTGGACTATCCATAAAACTGGGGGGAGGGTTGGGGGAAGGAGCAGGTAAACTCTGGAGATTTGCAGGTCTATGGTTAAAACTATAACGTTGGGAAAGTTCTTATGGCAAATATGGCAGGGGAGGGTTACTGGTGTAGGGAGTTGGATGGTGGGGGGCATATAGGACAGGGCACACCTGGGGCAGCCCTTTATGGAATATGTAAGTGTTCATCTTGTCATAGTGTGTTATCTTAGTAGGTGGAGATCTACACAATAAGCAAAAAATATTAAACTCTCATCCTGGGGAGTCCTGCTGTGTTCTCAAATAGAGGGGCAAGAATCTCTCGAGGACATAGGCAGTGCCCAATAAAAGAAAACAGACCAGTATGTCAAGCCCTCAATATTGTTGCAAGTTACTATGAATCTTATTCTTCAAAAAGTGAAACTTACTGGTTACCATAGGTCCCAAGGGGAGGGAGAGGGAAGAATAGAATAGATGGAATATAGGGCATTTTGGGCATTAGAATTGTTCTGCAAGATCTTGCAAGAATGGATACAGGCTATTTTAAATTTTGTCAAAATTTGTAAAGGTGTATGGTCCAAAATGAAAACTATAATGTAAATCATTGACCATGGTTAGTAGCAATGCTTCAGTATTTGTACATCAATTGTAACAAATGTACCCCCCACATGTAAAATGTTATTTGTGGGGGAGAGGATAAAAGGGGGAGGATGTTGGGTATATGGGAATCCCCTATATTCTGTATGTGACTTTTCAGTAACCTAAATCTTCTCTGAAGATAAAGTGAAAAAAAAATGGGACACTGGGGGAATATACAGAAGAAAATGTTCATTGTACATAGAAGATAAAAGATCTTACAGTGATGAAAGACATAATGTAAAAAAAAATACTTTTTAAAAATTCAAATTTTTTCAATTTTTTTGTATTTCATTATTTTTAAAACTATCATTATTCCATTTTCTTATTAATTTTATTTTGTTATTAGTTTCATTTTTGAACAAGTTTTGGATCACAGAAGGGTCACAATCGTGGCATAGGAGGATCATTGGTGTGGGGTGCCAGTGATGGGGGATGCATGGGAGGAGTTTCACCTGGAGCATACCGCTAAGGCATATGAATGTGTTCAAGTGTTCATGGGGTATTGTCATGGAGGGTGGAGAGCCACACAATAACTGAAAGAGTATCGAATTCCCATCCTGGGGAGCTCTCCCACATTCTCTAATGGGACAGCAAGAATCCCCTGAGTACAGGGGCAGTGCCTAGTGAAGGAGGATGGACCATTGTGACGGGCCATTGATATTGATGACTGTACTTATAAAACTTTTTTATTTAAATTGAAACTTAACCTAGTATTATATGTTGCCTACGAGTTACCTCCTGAGAGCCTCCTTGTTGCTCAAATGTGGACTCTCTCTAAGCCAAACTCAACATATAAATGCATTACCATCCCCCTGGTGTGGGACATGACTCCCAGGGATGAGCCTCCCTGGCACTGAGGGATTATTACCAAGTGCCAGCTAACAATGCACCTGGAAAAAGACCTTGATTAAAAGGGGGAAAGGGTAAATACTAATGAATTTTTATGCCTAAGAGATTTCAAAGTGATTTGGCAGGTGTATTAGTCAGCCAAAGGGGTACTAATGTGAAATACCAAAAATGGGTTGGTCTTTATAAAGGGTATTTATTTGGGGTAGAAGTCCACAGATACCAGGCCATAAAGCGTTAAGTTTCTTCTCTCACCACAGTCCATTGCCACATGTTAGAGCAAGACAGCTGCCGGCGTTTGCCAGGGTTCAGGCTTCTGGGGTTCCTCTCTTCCTGGGGCTGCGTTTCTCTCCGGGCTTAGCTCCTGTTTCCTCCACAAGGTCGGCTGTAGACGATCAGGCGAACAGCTTGCTTCTCTTCTCCTGGGGCCTTCTTTCCAACATCAAAACTGCTTCTCAAAAGACTGCTTCAACTCTGTTCTTTGCCTTGCCTTTTATATTCAATTCCCCACCCACCAGGGGGTGGGGCTCAATGCCCTACTGACTGACATGGCCCAGTCAACGCCTTAATCATAATTCAATCATGCCCAGATTAACAGATCAGATTACAGGCATGATCCAATTATATTTTTGGAATTCATAATTACAAATTCCCCAACGGTTACAGCAGGTCATTCCAGAGGTTATACTTATGCATATCTCAGCAAGATCTCACTGACTGCCACAGTAAATATTGCCTCAAATAGTGGTGCTCCTGAAGGCTCTGGAGACATCCAGACACTATAGGCAGGGCTGACAGCTCAGGAGTTTGGCGCCCTGTCAGTGGGCCCTACTTTGGAATTTATACTCCCCAGTGTGACAGAGTCGGACTTAGTTGTAGTTTCCCTACACATGGCTCTTCTGCCCCTTCTATTTGAACCTTTAGTTAGTACTAGACATGATAGGTATATGTCCAAGAGACTTAAATCTTTGGACTGTCCGTGTGCCTGTTGGGCCTTGAATCTCTACAGAGTTGCAACACCTACTCTCCAGTTCATTGGACTCACCTAGGACAACAAGGAGATGATGATGTACAACCCCCATCCCAGGGAACAGAGAGAGTCTGCAACTGCAGGCAAGATGGTCCCATCTGCTCCATGGGATCTGTGCCCCCTCTCAATTGGAGGCGGAGTGGGCATCACCATCACAGAATCCTCAGGATTGGAGAATGAATGATAAACTAGAGTAGACATACTGTTATTCTACTATAGACTTACTGTTATTCTAGCAATGGAAGAACTTTTATCATTAATATGGAGGCAGTGGCCACTGGAGGTTCTGAGGGGAGGGAGAAGGGAAAATAGGTGTGATATGGGGACATTTTCGGGACATTGGAATTATCCTGAATGATGTTGCAGTGATGGATGCCGGCCATTATACATTTTGTCATAACTTACAGGATTGTGCAGGACAGAGTGTGGGGTATGATGTAAACTATAGTCCATGCTTAGTGGCAATGCTCCAATATGTGTTCATCAATTGTAACAAATGTACCACATTAATGAAGGATGTTGTTGATGTGGGAAAGTGTGGGAGGGTAGGGAATGCGGCATATGGGAATCCCCTATATTTTTTTATGTAACATTTATGTAATCTAAATTACATATTTTTTTAAATTAAAAAGTGTTGTTGTTTTTTTTAAAGTGACAGTCCTTGAAGAATTAAATGCCATAAGAATTATTCTCCAGCTGTAAACAACTAGACTACCGGAAAAAAAAAAATAAAACAACTGTTTGTAGTCATTGGATAATGTTGGCAGTACAGAAACTGTTGATTCCTATGAGAAGGGAAAGAAACTAGATCCCTATGATTGCTTCTGCTTTCTGCCTGGAAGAATTTCCAGTTTTTCTGGAACAAGTGAATATCCATATGCAAATAAAAATAAAAAGAATTTGACACTTACCTTGCATCATATGCAACTTAAAATGGATTATATACCTAAATGTAAGAGCTAAAATTATTTCACTTCTAAAAGAAAACGTAGGAGAAAATCTTTGTGACCTTGGGTTAGCCAAGATTTCTTTGAACACAAAGCATGAACCATGGAAGAAAAAAATTGATAAATTGATCTTCATTATAATTAAATACTTTTGCTTTTTTGAATGACACCCAAGAAAATGAAGAGGAAGCCACACATTGGGAGAAAATATTTACAAATATATATTAGGGGTGGGGCTCAACACCCTACTGATGTGGCCCAGTTAATGCCCTAATCATAACTT
This sequence comes from Cabassous unicinctus, assembly GCA_029593785.1. Classification (NCBI taxonomy): domain Eukaryota; kingdom Metazoa; phylum Chordata; class Mammalia; order Cingulata; family Chlamyphoridae; genus Cabassous; species Cabassous unicinctus. Next base: position 11,662 of record JAQZBX010056483.1, read on the forward strand.
AATCATGCTCAGATTAGCATAACAGTTTACAAGCATAATCTAATATAGATTTTTGGAATTCATAATTATATCAAACTGCCAAATGGCTACACCTCCTTATCTTTGTTCATTCCTCAATCTTGAGGATTTTGGGGTGGCAATGCCCACTCTGCTTCCGATTGAGAAGGGGGGCTTAGATCCCATCGGACAGATGAATGAAATTGTCTTGCTTGCAGTTGTAGATATTCTCTTGTTTTTTGGGATGGGCGTTGTCCATCATCATCTTTCTATTAGTTGTCCCGGATAAGTCTGATGAACTGGAGAGTAGGTGTTGGCTGCAACTCTGCTGAGATTCAGGGCTCAACCAGTATATGAACAGCTGGAAGATTTAGGTCTCTGGGAAGTATATTTAACGGGTATAGTGCTGATTATAGGTTCAAATAAAAGGGGCATAAGAACCATGTATATCCTTGATTTTAAAATAACAGGTACTGTAACTTCTTACTTAAGGATTAAATTCTGCCTTCAATTTAATTTCATTCAGTCCTGAGGAAAAATGCTAAGAGATTTCCTGTTTAAGCCAAACAACACACGATACAGTTTCATATCTTTAATAGCAATATTATAAAACACCATAAAATGTCAGTATTATTCCATAAGTCTGTATACCTCTATTGCTTGTCCCTATTCCATTATGTGTCCTTTTCTTGGCTTCTTTTGTCTTTTCCTTTATTGAGTGCTATCTAGGGCAGACCATAAGTTCCTGAGAAACTTACTTACCTCTGTATCTCCAGACACCTAACAGTGCATTTCACACAGTAGGTATGATGAATGAATAAATGAATGGGTAAGGTGTTGTACTGAACAATGAGGTACAAAAATGAAGATCAACTACCTTTTCTCAGGGGGCTCATAAGGGGATTCTTAACTAGGGGTCCGTGAGCTTTAATTGAAAATTCAATAAAACATTATTCTTATGCGGACATGTTGGTGCGGGTATGATATATTTATTAAATAATAGTATAGTGTGGACTTAGTATGATTTTTATTTTGATGTAATGTGTTCTGAGTGCAGTAGATAACTGCCTGCAAAAAAGTTGGTAAGGATGGCGGAAATGGTATTATGACGCCGTGGAAAAACTTGAATTTCTAAATGTTTGCTGAAAATGACAGTTTGGACAGATGTTGAACCGTGTTAGGTTATCAGGTATTAAAATTATGGGAAAGTTATAAAGCATAATTTTGAATAATCCTAAAATTTAATTTAGATAAGCTAATGTTGAGTGTTATAAAACTATCTGCTGCTACATTCTGAGAAGGGGTCTGTGGTGTTTACTTGACTGGCAAAGGGGTCCGTGGAACAAAAATGGTTCGGAACCCCTGATCTAGTGGAACAGAGAAACATGTAAATAAACAATTATAATACAGTATGATATGTGCTGCTAAAATAGAGGCTTGCCATTACCATGGGTATCTGGAAAATGAAGGAAGGAATCTGAAAGGCTTCACAGAGGAAGTGACATCAGAGCAGAAAAAATAGATAAATGGGACCTCCTCAAAATTAAACACTTTTCCACCTCAAAGGATTTTGTCAAAAGGGTGAAAATGCAGCTGACTCAATGGGAGAAAATATTTGGCAATCACTTATCCGGTAAGGGTTTAATATCCATCATATACAAGGAGATCATACAACTTGACAATGAAAAGACAAACTACCTGATTAAAAAATGGACAAGAGACTTGAAAAGACAATTGTCCAAAGAAGAAATACAAATGGCGAAAAAACACATAAAAATTTTTCAACATCACTGGCAATTAGGGAAATGCAAATCAAAACTACAGTGAGATATAATTTCACTATTAGATTGGCTGCTATTAAAAAGTTGGAAAACTGTAAATGCTGGAAAAGATGTGGAGAGATAGGAACGCTTATTCACTGTTGTTGGGAATGTAGAATGGTACAGCCACTGTGGAGAGCTGTTTGGCAGTTCTTAAGAAAGTTGAATATAGACTTGCCATGTGACCTGATAATACCATTACTAGGTATATACCCAGAAGAACTGAGAGCAGAGACACGAACAGACATCTGTACACCAATGTTCATAGCGGCATTATTCATGATTTCCAAAATTTGGAAACAACCTGGGTGTCCATCAACTGATGAATGGATAAACAAATTGTGCTGCATACACACAATGGAATATTATGCAGCTGTAAGAAGAAATGAAGTCATGAAGCCTATGAAAACATGGGTGAACCTGGAGGACATTGTGTTGAATGAAGCAAGCCAGACACAAAACGACAATAGTGTATGATTGTGCTATTCTGAGCTAAATATATTGCCTAAACTCATGGAGTTAATAATTAGAATATAGGTCACCAGAAAATAGGAGGAGGGTAGAGAATGGAAAGCTGAGGGTTAATCTGTGCAGAATTGGTAAAAAGGTTGTTTTTAAGTCTTTGAAAATGAATAGAAATGGTGAAAGCATATTATGGTGTTTGTAACTAGCAGAGCTATTGTATGGGGATGACTAGGTGAAAGGGAAAGTCTAAGGTTATGTATACTACTAGAAGGAAAGCTAAAAACTAACATGGGACTCTATAAGATAGTAAAATCTCATGTAAAACATGAATATGGGTGATATTGCATATATAAGACTTTCTACAAAATATACATATAAATATAGTAGAGAGAAGGAAACAGAATAGCAGCTATGTACAGCAGGGGAAGCATAGAGAGATTAAGGTAAGTTTTGTTTTTTGTTTATTGGAATAATGAAAGTGCTCTAAGAATGATTGAAGTGATGAATGCACAAATATGTGATATCAAATACAATTGACTGTACACTTTGGATGGATTTATGCTTTATGTATCAATAAAATTCATTTGTTAAAAAAACAAAAACAAAGCCCTTTATCTCTTAGGCATGTAGGTATTTCATATCAAATAAATTTGTCATTTAAAAAAAAAAGGATAAGCAAGTTTGCCAAGTGGCAAAGGGTGTTTCAGATAGAAAAAACACATATTCAGAGGATGATGTTTGAAGACTACAGAGCAGGGAACAAGGAGTAAAGTCAGAAAATAAGGTCAGAGAGATGATTGTGGCTAGATTGTGAGGGGTCTTATACTAAAGAGTTTGCATTCAGTGAGCATTTGCTGTTCATGTGTGCGTGTTTTAAGAAGTCAGCTTATTGAAGTATATAACTTACAGAAAAATAAAGAAATCACACATGTATAGCTTAAATTTTTTTCACAAAGTATTTTTCATACAAAGTTAAAAGCATGTTGTGCTTCCTTTTGATCACTTGCCCAGTCCCCATCTCTCCCAGGGAAACAAGCTATATGTAAATTATTTCTTCTGGTCATTATCATTTGTAACATTGCTACTTCTATATAAAGTTTTTCAAGTGATACACAAAAGGTGTATGAATTCTTTACATTTTTATTCTAGTACATTGTAGATAGTAGGATAAAATCAACCATATATCTGCCTCTACTTTGTGATTTGAACTGTCTTTATTCTCAAGTGTCTCTTGATAGTGTCCTTGCCTAAAGTAAATACCAAAATCAATGCAACAATCTCTGAAGAATCACTTTGAGCAGTCAAAGCTTTATTCTGTAATTAGCATTCCTAGGTCACCTGCTAAATAGTTACTCATGTACTCCTATACCATGATATATTAGTTACCCAAAGGGGTGCTGATGCAAAATACCAGAAATCTGTTGGCTTTTATAAAGGGTAGTTATTTGGGGTAGAAGCTTACACTTACCAGGCCATAAAGTGTAAGTTACTTCCCTCACCAAAGTCTATTGCCATGTGTTGGAGCAAGATGGCTGCCAACGTCTGCAAGGGTTCAGGCTTCATGGGTTCCTCTCTTCCCAGGGCTGGTTTCTGTCTGGGCTCAGCTGCCCTGCTGTCTCCACAAGGCCAGCTGTAGACTCTGTAGAGGCTCTGTCTCTCTCCCCAGGCTCATTTCTCTCCAGGCTGGGCTGCTCTGCCCTCCTCCTCTGAGTGCTTACTTCCTGGGCTCCAGCTCAAAACTCCAGCATCAAAACTCCAACTCACTCCTCTGCTCTGATGTGTAGTTTTATCTGTCCTACTGATATGACCCAATCAAAGCCCTAATCATAATTTAATCATGCCCAGGTACAGACCAGTTTACAAACATAATCCAATATCTATTTTTGGAATTCATAAACAATATCAAACTGCTACACAGGTCTTCTGAGAATACTGGGCATTGTTTTGAAGCAATATTGCAGATTTAGCAGTATTATAATACAGTTTATGCCAGTATATGCTCTAGATTTGGATGATCATTCAATAGGAGATAATACATTGATTAGCCGTAGTTTTTATGTGCATTTTGGTAATTTTCAGCTTCTCATTATAAGGTGACTTCAGTGAATTCTTCTCTTTTGTTATTATAAAGAAGTAAATGTTAAAGGAACTTCAAATGTATAAGATGTTTCTATAACTTTTTTTGTATGAAGGAGGCTGGATAAATGGTGCTAGAATGGTAATGTAATTCACTTCTTCCTATAGAAAGATTAATGTTACTATTTACCAAGAAGGAATTAAGGGCAGAGGGCACATAGGTTTGTACTGCTGATGTTAGAAGCTTCCTTTTGAAACAGACCATTTGGTTATTTCTTTCTCTGGTTCTAAGATATTCTTTTTTCTAGGAATCTATGTGTTCCATGCCTCAGGAGCACCATTGTCTTCTCCCCTAATTCTCAGAGTTCTGTAGTGGGGGAATCTCAGGGAACATGCTGTAAGAGAAGAATTAAAATGTATGGTTGGTCTCATTTTCATTTAATTATTTTGAACAAATAAAAACAACTAAAATACTATTGTTTCTCTAATTTCACTGGGTCTTTATATCTAACTGCCTCCTACTAATCCCCTTGCAATAAAGGGCTCTGATAGCCAACTTGTTCCTAGAACTCAAACCATATTTATAAATGTATAATTCCATTACTTTTTGGCTTAAATGGGCTTGTTGGGCTAGCCTGCAAAATGTTGTTTTTACTATTTTCTACAGAGCATATATTTTCTAATTTACTTACCAGACAACTCAATGGATTTATTCTGGGTACAGTTTTTCTCTTTAGTTTAGGGCTTCCTGCCCTTTTTCACTTGCTGGTTGTGTAGTAGGAGCCAAGGATGTAGTTGGTACTATAATCTGTGGAGGCTCAAAGGTGCCCTCACTGCCCCAAGGACCAATGAAGCTTCTCCCAACTTTCTTCTTTGTCAGGGGTAGGGACAGAGCCACAGCTGTGTGGAATAATCCAACTCATGCAGGCCTAGACTGTAGTTGCCCAGAGAGGCTGATGAAGCTTCACGCCCCTTTCTCCCCTGCGTGGGGCAGGGATGGAGCTGCAGGTGTGGGCAGCAGTCTATGCAGTGCAGGGCCAAGATGACCCCAGTCGCCCTGGTAGACTTCCAATTATTCAGTCTGTGCCAGCTAAATGTACCTGCAGTTACCTAGATAGGCTGGTGCAGGGCCCGCCAACTTCCTCCCTGCTAGAGGTGGGTCTGAAGCCTAGGCTAGGGCTGCAGGCCAATCTGGGGAAAGAAACCAGTCTCTACCATCACTGTCATTTTCAGTCAGCCTGGCTTCCCCTCATGCTGGGGGTGGAGTCAAAATGGCGGCTACCAGCCTCCGTCTGACTTGGACAGGCTCAAACTTTAGCTCTTCTTAGGGTTATACTTTAACCAGCCGAATTTACTAATCAGTAGCTGTAATCGGTGGCCAACCATCTCTTCCTTCCTTGTTTTTGGGAAATGGAGCTTCCAGTTCCTGCCACAGAATAGCTTCTGGGGTGGCTTGCACTGCCAGAGTAGGATGATCATCGGCCTCCGCGGCGTGGCCTGTAGTTTCCTGGAGAGGCTGGTGCAGCTCCCCCCAGCTTCCTCCCTGCCTGAGGTGGGCCTGGGGCTTAGGCTAGAACTGCAATCTGATCTAGATGGAAAGAAGCCGGTCCCTACGAGCACTGTGATTTCGAGCACTGTGATTTTCAGTCAGCGCCGCTTCCCCTCATGTCAGGCACAGAGTTAAGGTGGCGGCTTCCGGCCTTTTTCTGACTTGGACAGTTCAAACTTTAGCTGTTCTTAGAAATATACTTTAGCCTGCCGAATTTACTAATCAGTAGCTGAAATTGGTGCCCAACCGTCTCTTCCTCCCCTGTTTTTGGAAAGTGGAGCTTTCAGTTCCAGCTGTGGAACAGCTCCCAAGGCGGCTTCTGCCTCCAGTGGAGGATGGGCACCGGCCTCCGTGGCGTGAAGTGCTCTACTTACGAATCTTCTTGCAGATGGGCAGTCTCCTCCTTCCATTCTTTCAAGGATGTTGCAGGATGCACTTCTGGTCTCCTGCAGCCCCCAGACAAGTGCTCTAGATAGCTCTGGGTATCAACTGCCCCGTAGCAGGAGCTGATTCTAGGAGCGCTTTACTCTGCCGTCATCTTGCTGGTTGTCAGAAGTTCTTAATTTTAAATGTAATACAAACTCATCTTTTTCCCTTTAGTTTTTTTTTTTTT
>JAQZBX010056484.1:0-18180 GCA_029593785.1 Cabassous unicinctus
TGCAGCAGTTAATTCAACTTTGAAAGTTAAGTAAGACACTTATTTGCCTGCTTTGCATTTGTTTTCAATAATTAACAATTCAAAAACAATGATTTTACCTAATACTATGCCAAAATACTGGCATCTTCAGTTTTCAAAACCAAGCAATATGCTAATTATATTGGCACCTATGCACTTCTTTTCAATTGCAATGAATATAAAACACTGCTTTTACTATGCCAAAGCTGCCGGTTCCTCATTTACGAAATCTAAGTAAAATTCTTGTTTCTTACAATGCTATACATTTGTTTTCAATTATAATCAGCTTGAAAACACTGCTTTTCCCTAATGTTCACTGCATGGATACATTTTTTGCTTTAGAAAACCAAAATGCACCTTGATTATTTTTAGGGTTTGCATGTGTATTCATTTACAATCAACTTTAAGACACTGGTTTCACCTAACTCACATTGAATACAGTAGTTATTTCAAGTTTGAAAGTAAGTAAGATTATTGTTTGTTTGGCTGCTATGCACTTGCTTTCACACACATGTCAACACACAGATTTTGCCTAGGGCTAAGCAAATACACTGGTTTCTTCACTTTACAAAACAAAATATGATATGTCTTTTATTGGCTGCTATGCCTGTGTTTTCACTTAAATTCATTTTCAAAACACTAGTCTCCTGTGACTTTCTGTGAATGCATCAGTTAATTCAACACTGAAATTTAAGTAAGATACTTGCTTGTTTGGCTGCTATGCACTTGCTTTCACTCATTGTCAATGTAAAACACTCCTTTTATGTAAAACTATGCTAAAACACTGTTTTCTTCAGTTTTCAAAATTAAGCAATATACTCATTACATTGGCAGCTACGCACTTGTTTTCACTTCCAATGAATATCAAAACACTGCTTTCACCATGCCAAACCTTCCGGTTCCTCATTATCGAAATTTAAGAAAGATTCTTGTTTCGTACAATGATATACATGTGTTTTCATATACAATCAAGTTGAAAACACTGCTTTTCCCTAACTTTGGCTGAATGCTTTGAGTTCTTTGCTTTAGAAAACCAAAAAAGAAAACTTTTTCATTGATTGATTTGCATGTGTATTCATTTACAATCCACTTCAAGACACTGGTTTCTCCTATCTGTCTGTGAATGCATTAGTTTCTTCATGTTTGAAAGGTAAGTAAGATTCTTGTTTGTTTGGCTCCTATGCCTTTGCTTTAACTGTCATGTGAACACACAGCTTTTGCCTAAAGCTAAGGCAATGCTGTGGTTTATTCACTTTACAAAACTAAATAATATTTGTCTTATATTTGCTGTTATGCTCTGTTTTCTCTTAAATTCATCTTCAAAACACTGGTTTCCCATAACAGGCTGTGAATGCAGCAGTTAATTCAACTTTGAAAGTTAAGTAAGACATTTGTTGGTTTGGCTGCTTTGCACATGCTTTCAATCATTATCAATGAAAAAACGATGCTTTTACCTAATACTGTGCCAAAACACTGGTATCTTCAGTTTTCAAAACTTAACAATATACTCATTACATTGGCAGTGATGCAGTTCTTTTCACTTACAATGAATGTACAACACTGCTGTTACTATGCCAAAGCTACCGGTTCCTCATTTTCAAAATCTAAGTAAAATTTGTGTTTCTTACAATGCTATACATGTGTTTTTAATTGCAATCAAATGGAAAACACTGCTTTTCCCTAATGTTTGCTGAATGCAAAGAGTTCTTTGCTTTAGAAAACCAAAGGGTTTGCATGTGTATTCATTAACAATCAAATTTAAGACACTGGTTTCACGTAACTCTATGTGAATTCAGTAGTAACTTCATGTTTGAAAGGTAAGTTTCTTTTTTCTTTGGCTGCTAGCCCCTTGTTTTCACTCCCATGTCAACACACACCTTTTGCCTAAAGCTAAGCCAATGCACCGGTTTCTTCACTTTACCAAACAAAATAATATTTGTCTTATATTTGCTGCTATGCCTGTGTTTTCTCTTAAATTCATCCTCAAAACATTGGTAACAGGCTGTGAAATCAGCAGTTAATTCAACTTTGGAAGTTTAGTAAGTTACATGTTTTTTTGGCTGATATACACTTGCTTTCACTCATTATCAATGTAAAAACACTCTTTTACCTAATACAATGCCAAAACACTGGTTTCTTCACTTTTCAAAACTAAGCAATATACTCCTTATATTGGAGGCTATGCAGTTATATACACTTACAATGAATGTCAAAACACTACTTTTACTATGCCAAAGCTGCTGGTTCTGCACTTTGGAAGTCTAAGTAAGATTCTTTTTTCTTACAATGCTATACATGTGTTTTCAATTACAATCAATAGGAAGACACTGCTTTTCCCTAACGTTGTCTGAATGCATTAAGTAGTGTGCTTTAGAAAAGCAAAAACGAAACTTGTTTCATTGGCTGATTTGCATGTGTATTCATTTACAATCAACTTCAAGACACTGGTTTCACCCATCTCTCTGTGAATGCATTAGTTACCTCAAGTATGAAAAGGAAGTAAGTTTCTTGTTTGTTTGGCTGTTATGCCTTTGCTTCCACTCATATATCAAAAAACAGATTTTACCCAAGGCTAAACGAATGCAGTGATTTCTTCACTTTACAAAACTAAATAAGATTTGTGTTTTATTTGCTGCTAAGCCTGTGTTTTCACTTAAATTCGTCTTGAAAACACTGGTTTCCCATAACAGGCTTTGAATGCAGCAGTTAATTCAACTTTGAAAGTTAAGTAAGATACCTATTTGTTTGGCTGGTATGCGCTTGGTTTCATCGTTATCAATGTAAAAACACTGCTTTTACCTAATACTATGCCTAAACACTGTTTTCCTCAGTTTCAAAACTAAGCAATACACTCATTACATGGGCAGCTATGGACTTGTTTTCATTTACAATGAATGGCAAAACACTGCTTATACTATGTCAAAGCTGCCGGTTCCTCACTTTCAAAATCAAAGTAAGATTCTTGTTTCTTACAATGCTATACATGTGTTTTCAATTACAATCAACTTGAAAACACTGCTTTTCCCTAACGTTGTCTGAATGCATTGAGTACTTGGTTTTGAGAACCAAAAAAAAAAACTTGTTTCCTTGGCTGATTTGCATGTGTATTCATATACAAAATACTTCACCATGCTGGTTTCACCTATCTCTCTGTGAATGCATTAGTTACTTCAATTTTGAAAGGTAAGCAAGATTCTTGCATGTTTGGCTGCTATACCGTTGCTTTCACTCACAGGTCAACACACAGCTTTTGACTAAGGCTAAGCCAATGCAGGGTTTTCATCACTTTAAAAAACTAAATAATATTAGTCTTTTATTTGCTGCTATGTCTGTGTTTTCACGTAAATTCATCTTCAAAACACTGGGTTCCCGTAACAGGCTGTGAATGCGGCAGTTAATTCAACATTGGAAGGTAAGTAAGATTATTGTTTGTTTGGCTGCTATGCACTTGCTTTCACTCATTGTGAATGTGAAAACACTGCTTTTAACAAACACTATGCCAAAACACTGGTTTCTTCTATTTTCAAACAAAGCAATATACTCATTACATTGGCAGCTCTGCACTTCTTTTCACTTACAATGAATTTCAAATCACTGCTTTTACTATGCCAAAGCTGACTCTTCCTCACTTTGGAAATATTAATATGATTCTTGATTCTTATAATGCTATACATGGGTTTTCAATTACATTCAACTTGAAAACACTGCTTCTCCCTAACTTTGGCTGAATGATTTGAGTCATTTGCTTTAGAAAACCAAAAAAGAAACTTGTTTCCTTGGCTGATTTGCATGCATATTCATTTACAAATGACTTCAAGACACTGGTTTCTCCTAACTCTCTGTGAATGCAATAGTTAATTCAAGTTTGAAAGGTAAATACGATTCTTGTTTGTTTTCCTGCTATGCCCATGCTTTCACTCACATGTCTATAGCCAGATTTTGGATAAGGCTAAGCCAATGCAGTGGTTTCTTCACTTTACAAAACCAAATAAGTTTTGTCTTTTTTTGCTGCTATGCCTGTGTTTTCACTTAAATTCTTCTTCAAAACCCTGGTTTCCTCTAACAGGCTGTGAATCCAGCAGTTAATTCAACTTTGAAATTTAAGTAAGATACTTGCTTGTTTGGCTTCTATGTGCTTGCTTTCACTCATTATTAATGTAAAAACACTGCTTTTACCTAATACTATGCCAAAACACTGCTTTCTTCAGTTCTCAAAACAAAGCAATATATTCAATACATTGGCAGCTATGCACTTGCTTTCACTTACAATGAATGTGAAAACACTGCTTTTATTATGCCAATGTTGCCAGTTCCTCACTTTCAAAATCTATGTAAGATACTTGTTTCTTACAATGCTATACAGGTGAATTCAACTACAATCAACTTGAAAACACTGCTTTTCCCTAAGGTTGGCTGAATGCATTGAGTTCTTTGCTTTAGAAAACCAAAAAAGAAACTTGTTTCATTGGCTAATTTGCCTGTGTATTCATTTAAAAACAACTTCAAAATGCTGGTTTCACCTGTCTCTCAGGCAATGCTTAGTTACTCCAAGTTTGAAAGGTAAGTAAGTTTCTTGTTTGTTTGTCTGCTATGCCCTTCATTTCAGTCATGTCAACACACAATTTTTGCTTAAGCATAAGCCAATGCAGTGGATTCTTCACTTTCCAAAACAAAATAAAATCTGTCTTTTATTTGCTGCTCTGCCTGTGTTTTCACTTAAATTCATCTTCAAAACCCTGGTTTCCTGTAACAAGTTGGGAATGCAGCAGTTAATTCAAATTTGAAACTTAAGTAAGATACTTATTTGTTTGGCTGCTATGCACGTGCTTTCACTCATTATCAATGTAAAAACACTGCTTTTTGTTAATACTCTGCCAAAACCCTGGTTTCTTCAGTTTTCAAAACTAAGCCTTATGTTCATTACATGGGCAGCTATGCAATTTTTTTCACTTACAATGAATGTCAAAATACTGCTTTTACTATGCCAAAGCTGCCTGTTCATCATTTTCAAAATCTAAGTAAGATTCTTGTTTCTTACAATGCTGTACATGTGTTTTCAATTACATTCAACTTGAAAACACAGTTTTTACCTAACATTGGCTGAATGCATTGGGTTCTTTCTTTAGAAAACCAAAAAAGAAACTTGTTTCATTGGCTGATTTGCATGTGTATTCATTTACAAACAACTTCAAGACACTGGTTTCACCTAACTCTTTGTGAATCCAGTAGTTATTTCAACTTTGAAAGGTAAGTAAGATTCTTGATTGTTTGACACTATGCCCTTGCTTTTCCTCACATTTCAACACAGAGCTTTAGCCTAATGGTAAGCCAATGCAGTGGTTTCTTCACTTCAGGAAACTAAATAAGATTTGATTTTTATTTTCTGCTAAGTCTGTGTTTTCACTTACATTCATCTTCAAAACACTGGTTTCCCGTAACAGGCTGTGAATGCAGCGGTTAATCAGCTTTGCAAGTTAAGTCAGGTACTTGTTTGTTTGGCTTCTATGCATGTGCTTTCACTCATTATCAATGTAAAAACACTGCTTTTACCAAATACTATGCCAAAACACTGGTTTCTACAGTTTTCACAACTAAGCAATATACTCATTTCATTGACAGCTCTGCACTTATTTTCACTTACAATGAATTTGAAAACACAGATTTTACTATGCCTAAGCTGCCTGTTCCCCACTTTGGAAATCTAAGTATGATTCTTGTTGCCTACAATGTTATACATGTGTTTTCAATTACAATAAACTTGAAAACACTACTTTTCACCGCGTTGGCTGAATGCATTGAGTTCTTGCTTTTGAGAACCAAAAATGAAACTTGTTACATTGGCAGATTTTCATGTGTATTCATTTACAATCGACTTCAAGACACTGCTTTCAATTATCTGTGAATGCAGTAGTTACTTCAAGTTTGAAAGGTAAGTAAGATTCTTGTTTGTTTGGCTGCTATGCCCTTACTTTCACTCACATGTCAACACACAGTTTTGCCTAAGGCTATGCCAATGCAGTGGATTCTTCACATTACAAAACTAAATATGATGTGTCTTTTATTTTCTGCTATGCCTGTGTTTTCACTTAAATTCATCTTCAAAACACTGATTTCACCTAACAGGTTGTGAATGCAGCAATTAATACAACTTTGTAAATTAAGTAAGATATTTAATTGCTTGGCTTCTATGCATTTGCTTTCACTCATTATCAATGTAAAAACACTGATTTTACCTAATGTTATGTGAAAACACTGGTTTTTACAGTTTTCAAAACTAAGCAATATACTCCTTACATTGGCAACATTTCATTTGTTATCACTTACAATGAATGACCAACAACTGCTTTTGCTCTGCAAAAGCTGCCGGTTACTCATCTTGAATACTATGTAAGATTCTTGTTTCTTACACTGCTTAGTATGTATTTTCAATTACAATCAACTTCAAAAGACTGCTTTTCTCTAACTTTGGCTCCATGCATTAAGGTCTTTGCTTTAGAAAACCAAAAATTAACTTGATTCATTGGCTGACTTGCATGTGTATTCATTTACAATCAACATCAAGACACTGGCTTCACCTAAGTCTCTGTGAATGCAGTAGTAAACTCATGTTTGAAAGGTAAGGAAGATTCTGGTTTCTTTGTCTGCTATGTCCTTGCTTTCACTCTCATGTCAACACACGGATTTTACCTAATGCTATGCCAATGCAGTGTTTTATTCACTTTACAATCCTAAATAAGTTTCCTCTTTTATTTGCTGCTCTAACTGTGTTTTCACTTAAATTCATCTTCAAAACACTTGTTTCCCGTAACAGGCTCTGAAAGTAGCAGTTAATTCAACTATGAATGTTAAGTAAGAGACTTTATTGTTTTGCTGCTATGCACTTGCTTTCATTCACTATCAACGTAAAAACCCTGCTTTTACTGAATACTATGGCAAAACACTTGTTCCTTGAGTTTTCAAAACTTAGCAATATACTCATTACATTTGCAGCTTTGCACTTGTTTTCACTTCCAATGAATGTCAACACACTGCTTTTACTATGCCAAAGCTTTCAGTTTCTCACTTTGGAAATCTAAGTAAGATTCTTGTTTCACACAATGCTATACCTGTGTTTTCAATTGCAATCAACTTGGAAACACTGCTATTCCCTCACATTGGCTGAATGCATTGAGTTCTTTGCTTCAGAAAACCAAGAAAGAAACTTGTTTCATTGGCAGATTAGCATGTGCATTCATTTACAATCCACTTCAAGACACTGGTTTCACCTAACTCTCTGTGAAGGCAGTAGTTATTTCAAGTTTGAAAGTTAAGTAATATTCTTGTTTGGCTGCTATGCCCTTGCATTCACTCACTGTCAATTCACGGCTTTTACCTAAGATAAAGCCAATACTGTGGTTTCTTCACTTTACAAAATTAAAAAAGATTTGTGATTTATTTGATGCTGTGCCTGTGTTTTCATTTAAATTCATATTCAAAACACTGGTTTCAACTAACTGGCTGTTAATGCAGCAGTTAATTCAACTTTGAAACTTAAGTAAGATACTTATTTGTTTGGCTGTTGTGCACTTCCTTTCATTCATTATCAATGTTAAAACACTGCTTTTACCTAATGCTATGCCAAAACACTTATTTTTCAGTTTTCAAAACTAAGAAATATACACCTTACATTGGCAGCTTTTTACTGGTTATCACATACAACGAATGACCAACCATTGCTATTACTCTGCCAAAGCTGCCGGTTCTTCACTTTGGAAACCTAAATAAGATTCTTGTTTCTTACACTGTTAAGCATGTGTCTTCATTTACAATCAACTTGAAAACACTGCTTTTCCTGAATGATGGATGAATGCATGGGATTCTTTGCTTCAGAAAACCAAAAATGGTACTTGTTTCATTGGCTGATTTTCTTGTGTATTAATTTACAAACAACTTCAGGACACTGGTTTCACCTAACTCTCTGTGAATGCAGTAGTTCCTTCAAGTTTGAAAGGTAAGTAAGATTCTCGTTTGTTTGCCTGCTATGCCCTTGCTTTCAGTTACATGTCAACACACAGCTTTTGACTAAGGCTATGCCAATGAAGTGATTTTTTCTCTTTACAAACCTAAATAAGATTTATATTTTATTTCTTGCTAGACCTGTGTTTTCACTTAAATTCATTTTCAAAACACTGGTTTCCTGTAACTGGTTTTGAATGCAGCAGTTAATTCAAATTTGAAATTTAAGTAAGATACTTGTTTCTTTGGCTGTTATGCGTTTGCTTTCACTCACTGTCAATGTAAAAACACTGCTTTTACCGAATACTGTACCAAAACACTGGTTTCTTCGCTTTCAAAACTAAGCAATATGCTCATTATATTGGAAGCTATGAACATGATTGCTCTTACAATGAATGTCAAATCCCTGCTTTTACTTTGCCAAAGTTGCAGGTTCTTCACTTTCGTAATCTCAGTAAGATTCTTGTTTCTTACAGTGCTATACATGTGTTTTCAATTACAACCAACTTGAAAACACTGCTTTTCCCCAACCTTGGATGAATGCATTGAGTTCTTTCCTTTATAAACCAAAAAAGAAACTTGTTTCATTCGCTGACTTGCATGTGTATTCATTTAATAACAACTTCGAGACACTGGTTTCACCTAACGCTCTATGAAAGCAGCAGTTACATCAAGTTTGAAAGATATGTAAGTTTCTTGTTTATTTGGCTGCTATGACCTTCCTTTCACTCACGTGTCAACACACAGCATTTGCATAAGGTTAAACCAATGCAGTGGTTTCTTCACTTTCCCAAAATTAAATAAGATTTGTCTTTTACTTGATGTTATGCCTGCATTTTCACTTAAATTCATCTTCACAACACTGGTTTCCTGTAACAGCCTGTGAATGCAGCAGTTAACTCAACTTTGAAAGTGAATTAAGATACTTGTTTGTTTGGCTGCTATGAGCTTGCTTTCATTCATTATCAATGTAAAAGCACTGCTTTTACCTAATACTATGCCAAAACACTGGTTTCTTCAGTTTTCAAAACTAAGCACTATACTCATTACATTGGGAGCTATGCATTTGTTTTCACTTACAATGGATGGCAAAACACTGCTTTTACTATGCCAAAGCAGCCGTTTCCTCACTTTCAAATTCTAAGTTACATTCTTGTTTCTTACAATGCTATTCATGTGTTTTCAATACAATCAACTTGAAAACACTGCTGTTCCCTTACGTTGTCTCATTCCATTGAGTTCTTTGCTTTAGAAAACCTAAAAATAACTTGTTTCTTTGGCTGATTTGCATGTATATTCATTTACAAACAACTTTGAGACACTGGTTTCACCTAACTCTCTGTGAAAGCAGTAGTTACTTCAAGTTTGATAGGTAAGTAAGATTATAGGTTTTTTGGCTGCTATGTCCTTGCTTTCACTCACATGTAAACACACAGATTTTGCCTAAGGCTAAGCCAATGCATTGATTTCATCACGTAAAAGTCGAAATAAGTTTTGTCTTTTGTTTGTTGCTATGTCTCTGTTTTCACTTAAATTCATCTTTTAAACACTGGTTTCCCATAGCAGGCTGTTAATGCAGTAGTTAATTCAACTATGAAATTTAAGTAAAATACTTGCTTGTTTGGCTGCTATCCAAGTGTTTTCACTCATTATCAATATAAAAGCACTTCTTTTACCTAATACTATGTGAAAACACTGGTTTCTTCAGTTATCAAAACTAAGCAATATACTCATTATATTGGGAGCTATGCACTTGTTTTCACTTACAATGAATGTCAACACACTACTTTTATATGCCAAAGCTGCCAGTTCCTCACTTTGGAAATCTAAGTAAGATTCTTCTTCCTTACAATGGAATACATGTGCTTTCAATTGCAATGAACTTGGAAACACAGCTATTCCCTCACATTGGCTGAATGCATTGAGTTCTTTGCTTCAGAAATCCAAAAAAATCTTGTTTCATTGGCAGATTTGCATGTGTATTCATTTACAATCTTCTTCAAAACATTGGTTTCACCTAACTCTCTGTGAATGCAGTACTTATTTCAAGTTTGAAAGTTAAGTAATATTCTTGTTTGGCTGCTTTGCCCTTGCGTTCACTCACTGTCAATTCACGGCTTTTACCTAAGGCAAAGCCAATACTGTGGTTTCTTCACTTTACAAAATTAAATAAGATTTGTGATTTATTTGATGCTATGCCTGTGTTTTCATTTAAATTCATGTTCAAAACACTGGTTTCAACTAACAGGCTGTGAATGCAGCAGTTAATTCAACTTTGAAACTTAAGTAAGATGTTTATTTGTTTGTCTGTTGTGCACTTCCTTTCATTTATTATCAATGTTAAAACACTGCTTTTACCTAATGCTATGCCAAAACACTGGTTTCTTCAGTTTTCAAAACTGTGAAATATACTCCTTACATTGGCAGCTATTCACTGGTTATCACTTACAACGAATGACCAACCTTTGCTTTTACTCTGCCAAAGCTGCCAGCTCTTCACTTTGGAAATCTAAATAAGATTCTTGTTTCTTACACTGTTAAGCATGTATATTCAATTACAATCAACTTGAAAACACTGCTTTTCCTGAACGCTGGTTGAATGCAGGGGATTCTTTGCTTCAGAAAACCAAAAACGGTACTTGTTTCATTGGCTGATTTTCCTGTGTATTCATTTACAAACAACATCAAGACACTGGTTTCAACTAACTCTCTGTGAATGCAGTAGTTACTTCAAGATTGCAAGGAAAGTTAGATTCTTGTTTGTGTGGCTGCTATGACCTTACTTTCACTCACATGCCAACACACAGCTTTTGCCTAAGGCTAAGGCAATGCTGCGGTTTCTTCACTATACCAAACTGGATAAGATTTGTCTTTTATTTGCTGTTATGCCTGTGTTTTCACTTAAATTCATCTTCAAAACACTGGTTTCCCATAATAGGCTGTGATTGCAGCACTCAATTCATCTTTGAAATTTAAGTTAGATACTTGTTTGTTTGGCTGGTATGTGCTTGTTTTCACTCATTATCAATGTAAAAATACTGCTATTACCTAATATTATGCCAAAAAACTGGTTTCTTCAGTTTTCAAAACTGAGCAATATACTCATTACATTGGGAGTTTTGCACTTGTTTTCACTTACAATGAATGGCAAAACTCTGCTTTTACTATTCCATAGCTGTCAGTTCCTCACTTTCAAAATCTTAGTAAGATTCTTGTTTCCTACAATGCTATACATGTGTTTCCTATTACATTCAACTTGAAAACACTGCTTTTCCCTAACATTGGCTGAATGCATTGAGTCCTTTGTATTAGAAATCCAAAAAAGAAACTGGTTTCCTTGGCTAATTTGCATGTGTTTTCATTTACAAACAGTATCGAGACACTGGATTCACCTAATTCTCATTGAAAGTAGAAGTTACTTCAAGTTTGAAAGGTAAGTAAGATTCTTGTTTGTTTCGCTGCTTTGGCCTTGCTTACACTCACATATCAGCACACAGTTTTACCTAAGCCTAAGTCTATGCAGTGATTTCTTCACTTTTCAAAACTAAATAAGATTTGTCTTTTATTTGCTTCTCTGCCTCTGTTTTCACTTAAATTAATCTTCAAAACACTGGTTTCCCATAACAGGCTGTGAAGGCAGCAGTTAATTCTACTTTGAAAGTTAAGTAAAATACTTGTTTTTTTGACAGCTATGCACATGCTTTCACTCATTATCAATGTAAAAACACTGTTTTTACCTAATACTTTGTCAAAACCCTGGTTTCTTCAGTTTTCAAATCTCAGCAATATACTCATTACATTGGCAGCTTTGCACTTGTTTTCATTTACAATCAATGTCAAAAAAGTGCTTTTACTATGCCAAAGTTGCCGGTTCCTCACTTTGGAAATCTAAGTAAGATTCTCTTTCTTACAATGCTATACATGTGTTTTTAATTACAATCAACTTGAAAACACTGCTTTTCCTAAATGTTGGCTGAATGCATTGAGTTCTTTGTTTTAGAAAACCAAAAAAAACTTGTTTCATTGGCTAATTTGCATGTGTATTAATTGAAATTGATTTTAAGTGAATATACATACTAATCAGCCAATGAAACAAGTTAATGTTTTGGTTTTCTGAAGCAGAGAACTCCATGCCTTCCACTACCATTCAGGAAAATCTGGGTTTTCAAATTGAGTGTAACTGAAAACACATGCTTAGCAGTGTAAGAAACAAGAATCTTGCTTAGGTTTCAAAATTGAGGAACCATGGAGTTCTTTGCTTCAGAAAATCAAAACATTAACTTGTTTCATTGGCTGATTAGTATGTATATTCACCTCTCGGTGAAGGTAGTAGTTACTTCAAGTTTGAAAAGTAAGCAAGATACTTGTTTGTTTGGCTGCAATGCACTTGCTTTCACTCCCATGTCAAAACACGGGTATTACCCAATTCTAAGCCAATGCAGTGGTTTCTTCACTTTGCAGTCCAAATAAGATTTGTCTTTTATTTTCTGTTCTGCCTGCGTTTTCACTTACATTAATCTCCAAAACACTGTTTACCCATAACAGGCTGTGAATGCAGCAGTTAATTCAACTTTGAAAGAAAAGTAAGGTACTTGTTTTTGGCTGCTGTGTGCTTCCTTTTACTCATTATCAATGTAAAAACACTGCTTTTACCTAATTCTATGCCAAAACACTGGTTTCTTCAGCTTTCAAATCTAAGCAAAATACTCATTATATTGGCAACTATGCACTTGTTTTCACTTACAATGAATATCAAAACACTACTTTACTCTGCCAAAGCTGCTTGTTCCTTACTTTGGTAAATTAAGTAAGATTCTTGTTTCTCACAATGCTGTATAGACATGTGTTTTCAATTACAATCAATTTGAAAACACTGCTATTCCCAAATGTTAGGTGAATGTATTGAGTTGTTTGCTTTAGAAAACCAAAAAATAAACTTCTTTCATTGGCTCGTTTGCATGTGTATTCATTTACAATCAACCTCAAGACACTGGTTTCACCTAAATCTTTGTGAATGCAGTAGTTACTTCAAGTTTGATAGTTAAGTAAGGTTCTTGTTTGTTTGGCTGCTGTGCTCTTGTTACACTCATTATCAATGTAAAAACACCAGTTTTACCTAATGGTATGCCAACACACTGGTTTTTTCCATTTTCAAAACATAGCCATACACCTTACATTGGCAGCTATTCACTTGTTATAACTTACAACGAATGACCAACAACTGCTTTTACTCTGCCAAAGATGCTGGTACCTCAATTAGAAATCTAAGTAAGATTCTTGTTTCTTACACTGCTAAGTATGTGTTTTCAATTACAATCAACTTGAAAACGCTGATATTTTATCTGAATGCTGGTTGAATGCAGGGCATTCTTTGCTTCAGAATACCATAAAGGAAACATGTTTAATTGGCTGATTCACATGTGTATTCACTTAAAATCAATTTCAAGGCACTGGTTTCACCTAACTCTCTGTGAAAACAGTAGTTACTTCAAGTTTAAAGTTAAGTAAGATTCTTGTTTGTTTGAGTGCTATGTCCTTGCTTTCACACACATGTCAACACATGGGATTTCCCTAATGCTAAGGAAATGCAGAGGTTCCTCTATTTTACATCCTTAATAAGATTTCTCTTTTATTGGGTGCTCTGCCTGTATTTTCACTTAAATTCATGTTGAAAACACTGGTTTCCCATAACAAGTTGTGAATGCAGGAGTTAATTGAACTTTGAAAGTTAAATAAGATACTTTTTTGTTTGGCAGCTGTGCATTTGCTTTCACTCATTATCAATGTAAAAACACTGATTTTACCTAATGCTATGCCAAAACACTGGTTTCTTCACTTTTCAAAACTAAGCAGTACACTCCTTACATTGGCAGCTTTCACTGCTTATCACTTACAACGAATGTCCAACCACTGCTTTTATTCTGCAAAAGCTGCCGGTTCCTCAATTTTGAAACCTAAATAAGATTCTTGTTTCTTACCCTGCTAAGCATGGGTTTTCAATTAAAATCAACTTGGAAACACAGCTTTTCCTGAATGCTTGTTGAATTCAGGAAGATCTTTGCTTCAGAAAACAATAAAGGAAACTTGTTTCATTGGCTGATTCGCATGTGTATTTACTTAAAATCAATTTCAAGGCACTGGTTTCACCTAACTCTCTGTGAAAACAGTAGTTCCATCAAGTTTGAAAGGTAAGTAAGATTCTTGTTTGTTTGGGTGCTATGCCCTTACTTTTACCAACATGTCAACACACAGCTTTTACCTAAGGCTAAGGCTAAGCAGTGGTTTCTTCACTTTAAAAAACTGAATAAGATTTGTCTTTTATTTGCTGCTATGCCTGTGTTTTCACTTAAATTCATATTCAAATCACTGGTTTCAACTAAAAGCCTGTGAATGCAGCAGATAATTCACCTTTTAAAGTTAAGTAAGATACCTATTTGTTTGGCAGCTCTGCACTTGCTTTCATTCTTTATCAATGTAAAAACACTACTTTTACCTAATGCTATGCCAAAACACTGGTTTCTTCAGTTTTCAAAACTAAGCAATATACTCCTTACATTGGCAGCTCTTCACTGGTTACCAGTAACATTGAATGACCAAACACTGCTTTTACTTGGGCAAGGCTGCCTTTTCCTCACTTTTGAAACATAAGTTAGATTCTTGTTTCTTGCATTGCTAAGCATGTGTGTTTGCATACAATCAACTTGAAAACACTGCTTTCCCTAAGGTTGGCTGAATGCAGGGAGTTCTTTTCTTCAGAAAACCAAAAAGAAAATTGTTTCATTGGCTGTTTTACAAGTGTGTTCATTTACAATCAATTTCAAGACGCTGGTATCACCTAAATCACTCTGAGTGCAGTAGTTATTTCAAGTTTGAAACGTAAGTAAGATTCTTGTTTGTTTGGCGCTAAGCCCTTGCTTTCACTCACATGGAAACACAGGGATTTTACCTAATTCTAAGCCAATGCAGTGGTTTCTTCAGTTTACAATCCTAAATAATCTTTGTCTTTTATTTGCTGCTATGCCTGAGTTTTCACTTAAATTCATCTTCAAAACTCTGGTTTCCCTTAACAGTCTGTGAATGCAGCAGTTAATTCCACTTTGAAAATTAAATAAAATACTTGTTTGCTTGGCTGCTATGCTCATACTTTCACTCATTATCAATGTAAAAACACTGATTTTGCCTAAAACCAGGACAAAACACTGATTTCCGCTGTTTTCAAAACTAAGCCATATACTCATTACATTGGCAGCTATGCACTTGTTTTCACTTCACAATTAATGACAAAACACTACTTTTACTATGCCAAAGCTGCCGTTTCCTCACTTTGGAATTCTAAGAAAGATTCTTGTTTCTTACAATTCTATACATATATTTTCAATTACAATCAACTTGAAAACACTGCTTTTCCCTAACCTTGGCTGAATTCTGAATTCTTTGATTTAGAAAACAAAGAAGAATGTTGTTTCTTTGGCTGATGTGCATGTGTATTCCTTTACAATCAACTGCAACACACTCTTTCACCTAACTTTCTATGAATACAGTAGGAACATCAAGTTTGAAAGGTAAGTATGATTCTTGTTTGTTTGGCTGCTATGCCCTTGCTTTCACTCACATGTCAACTCACAGCTTTTACCTAAGGCTAATCCAAAGCTGTGGTTTCTTCACTTTACAAAACTAAAAATGATTTGTGTTTTCTTTGATGTTATGATGGGTTTTAATTTAAATTCAATTTTAATACACTGATTTCACCTAGCAGGCTTTGAATGCAGCAGGTAATTCAACTTTGAAATCTAAGTAAGATACTTATTTGTTTGGCTGCTGTGCAATTTCTTTCTCTCATTATCAATGTAAAAACATTCTTTTACCTAATGCTACACCAACACACTGGTGTCTCCAGTTTTCAAAGCTAAGCCCTAATACTCCTTACATTGACAGCTATTCACTTCTTGTCACTTACAATGAATGACCAACAACAGCTTACTCTGCCAAATCTGCTGGTTCCTCAATTTGAAACCTAAGTAAGATTCTTGTTTCTTAGAGAGCTAAGCATGTGTTTTCAATTACAATCAACTTGAAAACACTGCATTTCCTGAATGCTGCTTGAATGCAGGGATTCTTTGCTTCAGAAAACTAAAAAGGAAACTTGTTTCATTGGCTGATTTGCATTTGTATTCACTTAAAATCTATTTCAAGGCACTGGTTTCACCTAACTCTCTGTGTATGCAGTAGTTACTTCAAGTTTGAAAGGAAAGTAAGATTATTGATTGTATGGCTTCTATATCCTTGCTTTCACTCACAAGTCAACACATGCATTTTACCTAATACTAAGCCAATGCATTGGTTTATTCACTTTACAATCCTAAATAAGATTTGTCTTTTATTTGCTGCTATGCCTGTGTTTTCATTTAAATTCATCTTCAAAACACTGGTTTCCTGTAAAAGGCCATGATTGCAGCAGTTAATTCAACTTTGAAAGATAAGTAAGATACTTATTTTTCTGTTGTGAGCTTGCTTTTACTCATTATCAAAGTAAAAACACTGCTTTTACCTAATACTATGCCAAAATACAGGTTTCTTCAGTTTTCAAACCTAAGCAATATACTCTTTACATTGGCAGCTATTCACTTTTTAACACTTCCAAGAATGAAGAACCACTGCTTTTACTCTGCCAAAGATGCCAGTTCCTCACTTTTGAAACCTAAGTAAGATTCTTGTCTCTTACACCGCTAAGCATGCGTTTTCAATTACAATCATCTTGAAAACACTGCTTTTCCTGAATGCTGGTTGAATGCAGGGAGTTCTTTACTTCAGAAAACCAAAAAGGAATCATTTCTTTGGCTGATTTGCATGTATATTCACTTGAAATCTATTTAAAGGCATTGGTTTCACCTAACTCTGTGTGTAGGGAGTAGTTACTTCAAGTTTGAAAGGTAAGTAAGATTCTTGTTAGTTTGACTGCTTTGTCCTTGCTTTCATTTACATGTGAACGCACGGAGTTTACCTAAGTCTAAGCCAACGCAGTCTTTTCTTCATTTTACAATCCTAAAGAAGATTTGTCTTTTATTTCGTGCTATGCCTGTGTTTTTACTTAAATTCATCTTCAAAACACTGGTTTCCCATAACAGCCTCTGAATGCCACAGTTAATTCAATTTTGAAAGTTAAATAAGTACTTGTTTGTTTGGCTAACCTGTGCTTGCTTTCACTCATTATCATTGTAAAAATAATGCTTTTACCTAATACTATGTCAAAACACTGGTTTCTTCAGTTTCAAAACTAAGCAATATACTCATTACATTGGCAGCTATGCACTAGTTTTCACTTTCAATGAATGTAAAAACACCACTTTCACTCTGAAAAATCTGCCGGTTCCTCACTTTCGAAATCTAAGAGTCTTGATTCCTATAATGCTATACATGTGTTCTCAATTACAATCAACTTGATAACACTGTTTTTCTCTAACTATGGCTGAATGCTTTGAGTTCTTTGCGTTACAAAAAAGAAAGTTGCTTCGTTGGCTGATTTTCATGTGTGTTCATTTACTATCACCTTCAAGACACTGGTTTCACCTATCTCTCTGGAAATGCATTAGTTACTTCAAGTTTGAAAGGAAATAAGACTCTTTTTTATTCGCTGTTTCACTCCCATGTCAACACACCACTTTTGCATAAGGCTAAGCCATTGCAGTGGATTCTTCACTTAAACAATCTACCTAAGATTTGTCTCCTACTTGCTGCTATGCCTGTGTTTTCACTTAAATTCATCTTGAAACCACTGGTTTCCCATAACAAACTGTGATTGTAACAGTTAATTAAACTTTGATAGTTAAGTAAGATGCTTCCTTGTTTGGCTGCTATGCGTTTGCTTTCACTCATTATCATTGTAGAAACACTGTTTTTGCCTAATAATTTGCCAAAACACAGGTTTTTTCACTTTTCAAAACTAAGCAACACACTCATTACATTGGCAGCTATGCACTTGTTTTAACTTACAATAAATGTCAAAACACTGTTTTTACCATGCCAAAGCTGCCGGTTCCTCACTTTCGAAATCTAAGTAAGATTCTTGCTTCTTACAATGCTTTACATTTGTTTTCAATTACAATCAACTTGAAAACACTGCTTTTCCCTAATGTTGTCTGAATGCATTGAGTTCTTTGCTTTAGAAAA